>CM076574.1:574747235-574918436 GCA_034641835.2 Pinus albicaulis
TAATATTGAATGGTAGCAATAATAATAGATCCTATTGTATTTAGAGTTCAATAACTCTAGGGTGGGGTGTCCAAGAGTTGAGAAAAAACCTTATTGAGTTTCTCAATAGTTTATACATTGATGATCATGGGTTGGTCCAAAGAACAAGAATCTTGAATGTATATGAGAACCCTCCGTTGTTCCTCAGTAGCTCAGTGGTAGAGCGGTCGGCTGTTAACTGATTGGTCGTAGGTTCGAATCCTACTTGGGGAGATCCATTTTATTCAAAATAGAGCTCGATTTTACCATTAGGATTAGGTCAAACGTTACCTGTCCTTGTTCATAACATAATATATGCATGCACAATCGCCACAGGATCAAGATAGGATCCCAGTAGTCCGGGAAAGGAAAGATGGAAACAACGGTCTCTTCGAAATACTGAAAAGTTCGGAGAAACAAATCCATTGTTCTCCCGATGTGATGACATTTCCAGAGCTGAAGGTGAAGAGGCCTCTATTCGCTCGACCCGTTACTAGTCACTCGACCCATTACCAGCTGTTAGAACTATCAGTTCGTTCCCTGGAAGTCAGAATTGGATCCCCGCATGCTGTCAATATAATTTCCCTCGGATTTGGGAGAATATCTCGTTCTATAACCCTAATCTAAATCTAATAATGAGAAAGATTTATAGGAGGTCAGACACATATATGTTGGTTACTCTCGGACGTACCGGGTATCCTTTTTGACAAATGACCCTTTGTGAAGACTAAGTTCCATAGCTTTGCGTCCGCTATCCCAATCATAATCTCCCTACCCCGGCCTCCCTTTTGTCCCCTTTCGGGGTGGGCGAGGAGGGATTCGAACCCCCGACACCGTGGTTCGTAGCCACGTGCTCTAATCCTCTGAGCTACAGGCCCCGTCTCCGCTGGATTCGCCCCCAGGAGTCCCTTCCAAAATAGGGATTCCTCTCTTCGCGGGGTAAGAGGATGCAGAAGCAAATTTATCGCTATGAGCGAACGCAGGTATTGCGTTTAAAGGTAAAGTGTGGAGTGGGAAAGAAAAGATGTCAGAAATGGAGTTTCTGAGAAGACGACCTTCTAATGAGAAGAAGAGGCATTAAGCTTTTTATCATCCTGGCACCGAGCTATTTTCCCGCAGGGCTCCCCCTACAGTATCGTCACCGCAGTAGAGTTTAACCACCAAGTTCGGGATGGGTTGGTGTGGTTCCTCTATGCCTGGGACACCAGAATTTCAAACCATGAACGAGGAAGGGCATAAATGCGATAAAAGCATATTGGCTAATGATTGTGTGGCCCAAATTATTAAAAGGACACCGAAGGGGTGTCCCTTCTAGGTAGAGAACCCTCCTCTGCCCTTCTATCCGAAGGAGAGGGAGGGCAGAGCTTTTGGTTTCATAGTTTCATGTTGTCAAACAATTGAACAAAGAAAAGAATAGGTGGCTAGTACCCGATCATATCGATCGGGTCATGTAGGAACAAGGTTCAAATCTCTCGGTCTGTTAGGATGCCTCAGCTGCATACATCACTGCACTTCCACTTGACACCTATCGTAATGATAAACGACTCGTCTCGCCGTGACCTGTTGTGGTAAAACACAACCCCCTCATTTTTGACTTGTTCACTTCAAACAATGGGGACCCTTTTTATAAAAATTTTGGCTAAACACCTTTTAGGATTTTTATTTTAAGTTGATTATCCTACGCTTTTGTTAATTTTTTATTTTCTTTGAATTCTTGTTTTGATTGCTTTGTTAGAATCATTTTTTTATAAGCTTCCCATTGACGCTTGTCTCGCCTTATTTGGTCAACTGGTTTGAAAATGGTACTCCTTTAAAGTCCCATCATTTATCTAAGTTTCGGTTAAAAATGCTATTTTTTTTTATTCTTTTTATTTATTTTTGGAGTGGCTGTAGTTTAGAAAATTTCATAACTAATCTAAACATCATTAAAATAAAACCAAAATTAAAAAAAAAAAACTGATATTTAACATTAAATTTTGAGATTAATTAAATTAATTATTATAATAAAATATAATTAATTTAATTAAAATTAAAACTTAATATTAAAAAATATATATAAAAATAAAAAAATAAAATTTACATCGCATATCGCAATATCGCAATATCGGATCCATCGCAATTTTTATAACATGCACATTTGACAAAATGTGATATGCGATAAGGCGATATGCGATGTGTTAAAAGTTTTTAATATAAAGTTTTTTTTTGTTTCACCCCTTATACCTCCCGTACCTCCATCTCACTCACCCTCACCCTCACGTCACCCTCACCTCACACTCCACTCACCATACCCCTCCACAAACTCATATGGATGAAGTAATAAGTTTAGATTGATTTCAATGGTTTGTTTTATGGTTGATTTCAATGGTTTGTTTTATAAATTAATGGGTGTGGATTGATTTCAATGGTTTGTTTAATGGATTTTGGGTTTGGATTGATTCCAATGGTTTGTAAATTAATTTTTATATTTTTATATTATAATAATTATATTATAATTATAATATTTATTATAATTTTAATATAATTTGAATTATAATATTAATTATATTTAAATTAACTTTTTCAAATCATTTGTATATTAATTTAATTTTGTAACTTAATTAATTTCTAATTAGATGATAATTAATTAGAATTAATTGTATATATTAGTTAGTTAATAATTAATTTAGAATTAATTATTAGATAATTAGAATTCTAATTTAGGATTAAATTTTTAATTAAAATTCTGATTTTTAACCCAGTAACAGAATTTCCAGATTTATGCCAGATTTGACTCATCAACTTTGGAAGCTCATAGAATGAGTTTTACTTGGCCAAATGAGGCCCATGACAGCTCATTGGAAAGATAAAATCAAGGAGAACATTTCTGAGGAGGTTCCACTAATAGATTTGGTCATTAATTGGGTCAAAAATCATGCAGAAGATCAAGCTCCGAAATTCTAAAACAAAATCAATTTTCTGATTTATTTTCTGCATTTTCATTTGTCCTAAGCCTCTTCTAATTGTAAATTCGCTCATCAATGATATCTTTGGCCAATTAAACTATCCTAGGCATCAATAGAGAGCTTATATTTTATTTTCAATGATTTATTTAAATTAAATTTGATTGGATTTGTTTTAATGCCAAAAATAGTATTTTGATTTTATTGTTACATTTTAATTCATTTTGATTTCTTTTTGCAGGAAAACAGTAGAAGATATATGGAGAAAAAGACCTCAATCAATGAGAATGCTCCAGCAATTAAAGATGGGAATTTTGAGCAAATAAATTTGGATTGGGCAGATTTCTCTTCAACAAACTTTCATCTCAAGGATTCCTTTGCAAAAATTATAAATAGCAGATTGCAGAATGTAATAGGGGCTGCTCTCCTCTGCAATTCTGGAATTCTAAAAGCACTTTTGTAATAGGGATTTAGAGTTGTAGGTGGGAGGAGTGGAATCTCAGATCTGGGGATTATTGAGGTTTTTCTTTTACATCCTGAGTTATGTATAATGAACAGAGTTTGCACTATTGTAGCTTTGATTTTGAAAGCAGAAGCTTAGGCATTGTAAAGGACTATTAGAGACCGGAGCTGGAGAAATGGATTCAATAAATTGGTATTTCGAATACTATTATTTTAAATGTTGGTTTTATTTTATGATAACAAGAATGGTGTCAATTTACTTACATATTTGTGCACTTTTGTCGGTATGGGTAATTTGCTTCTATTTTATGTTGTTATTTATCTCTGCTCTTATGGGCTGAATTCTGATTTCTGGGTAACTATTTACTCATAAATATGTCTTTTAATATTGGATGAATAAATAGTGATATGTTGTGAACTTCTTCCGCATATTATTGTTTAATAATTCAAGTTATTGATTAAATGATCAAGATCATTCTGAGAACTTCTTCCTGAGTGTTGTTGATTGATTATTTCAGTTAAAAGGTCTCAATAGGATGTGTTTTGCTATCCATAATGTCAGTTAATTGAACTATTTCATTAACATGATATTCATTATAAACAAGACATATTTCAATCCCAATATTTTAAATACCTGCTCTTGGTTGGGTTAGATCTATATCTGCCTAATTGAGATAGGATTAAGATAGTTTCTTTTGTTTGCATCTTAGAATAAGTTTGCATTTAGATTAATTTCTACATTCTTTTAAGTCCTCTTCCCAAAGAGGCAAACTTTAGTAGTGGATTGGCTGAGCCCTAAATCAGCTTAAGGATCACTTTCTTGCCTAATCAGCAAGAAGGTTGATCTGATGTCTCTTTTCCATTGGTGAATGAAAGTCATATTTTAAAGCCATTGGAGATTGAGAGAAGGTAACTGGACCTAGTTGAACCAGTCGGAACCACCATTCCAAACGGAAAAGGAGCCGATTTAAGGTCCGGACCGGGTGGTCATCCCCCATGTTGTTGCAGCGATTTTCGAGGCTTCAACATGATTATGTCTTGGATTCTCAATACTTTTGTCACTCCATCCCCTGCAAGGACAGAGAACCCGTCGTTGTCCCAGCCGTGTTCGCGACTAGGGGCTTTCAGGGAAGTAAGAATAGGAGAGCACTCATCTTGGGGTGGGCTTTCTACTTATATGCTTTCAGTAGTTATCCGCTCCGCACTTGGCTACCCAGCGTCTACCGTGGGCACGATAACCGGTACACCAGAGGTGCGTCCTTCCCGGTCCTCTCGTACTAGGGAAAGGTCCTCTCAATGCTCTAACGCCCGCACCGGATATGGACCGAACTGTCTCACGACGTTCTGAACCGAGCTCACGTACCGCTTTAATGGGCGAACAGCCCAACCCTTGGAACGTACTACCGCCCCAGGTGGCGAAGAGCCGACATCGAGGTGCCAAACCTTCCCGTCGATGTGAACTCTTGGGGAAGATCAGCCCGTTATCCCTAGAGTAACTTTTATCCGTTGAGCGACGGCCCTTCCACTCGGCACCGTCGGATCACTAAGGCCGACTTTCGTCCCTGCTCGACGGGTGGGTCTTGCAGTCAAGCTCCCTTCTGCCTTTGCACTCGAGGGCCGATTTCCGTCCGGCCCGAGGAAACCTTTGAACGTAAATTAATAATTAAAACTGAAAGGATAGGTAAGAACCCATACCATCACATCCCTACCATAGGATGTCAGCAATTGAGCCAATGTAGGGAATCCAAATAGGTATATGAAATGGAAAACCTAGGGATAGAGATTAGGGGAGATAGGGAAGTAATATGATATAGGAGTATCCATATATGGGGGCCCCTATCTTACAACAGTACCCTATCTATTCCTTTACTATGGTTTTTCACCATAGTATCTATACTTAGTAGTATTTCATACCCTCTGTGGAGTCAATCTCCATCGATCTTTTATTGCTCCCTTATTCATTAGGAGCTAGTCCCCAAAATATTTCTTGATGGTATCAAAGTGATAATATCAACGAATAAGGAAACCTATTATCCCTTATGAAAATATTTCATCTGAATAATATTCAAAAATAAAGATTCCATTTTATTGAACATATGAATTCTTATCACGGAGGGATAATAGACTGCGTAAAAGCCTATAAGGCATTATATATAACATCTACAGATGATATATTAATCCATATAATCTAAAAGGCTTTTTTAATCAATATAAATGGATTAATATATGAAACAAATTATATACAAAGTAAACACGCTCGAAAAAATCCTTCCCTTTCTGGGAACAAAATTTTCATCGTTCTACGCCGGGGTACATTCTTTACTCAAACAACTCCGATTAGTGAACCTGTTCGATCCTATTTTCTCTCATATTTCTATACAAATGGACCAATCAGATCCACTCTATCTGGAGATCTAATGGACAGAAGTAGTTAACCGATCTTAAATCTTGTTACCAAGCTCTTTTTACTAAGAAATATGATTTGCTTCTACCATACATATCAAGTCATGCGTTGGTACGATACTTAGAAACTATTCTGTCTGATTGGACATTGATTTAATGATGACCCTCCATGGATTCACCTATATAAGCTGCAGCTAGAGTTGCAAAGATCAGAGCTTGAATACCGCTCGTAAATAATCCCAGGAACATTACAGGTATAGGAACTACTAAAGGTACCGGAGAAAAAAGAACGACAACTACCAATTCGTCAGCTAATATATTTCCAAAAAGTCGAAAAATAAGTGATAAAGGTTTTGTAAAATCTTCTAAGATGTTAATTGGTAAAAGTATTGGGGTTGGTTGAATATATTTACCAAAATAACCTAACCCCTTCTTTGCAAGACCTGCATAGAAATATGCTACTGACGTAAGTAAAGCTAGAGCAACCGTAGTATTAATATCATTTGTAGGTGTGGCTAACTCCCCCTGAGGTAATTTTAGAATTCCCCAAGGAAGAAGAGCACCTGACCAGTTAGAAACAAAGATAAATAGAAACATAGTTCCAATAAAGGGAACCCAGGGACCATATTCTTCCTCCACAATCTAAGTTCTGGTCAAGTCCCGAAAAAATTCGAGAATATATTCAAACAAATTTTGACCGTCGGTAGGAATGGTTTGTGGATATCGAAAAGATATGGTAGCTGAACCTAATAAGACAACAATTACAATCCAAGAAGTTATAAGTACCTGTCCATGAACTTGAAACCCCCCTATTTTCCAATAAAAATGTTGACCCACTTCCACACCGTATATATCGTAGATATGATTCAGTGTGCTAATAGGAGATCGTACGATATCCAAATTACCCCCTTGTAAAGATGAAATTAAAGAAGAAAATAAATTATTTTTATCAAATAAATGATAGATTCCTCAATTATTTCACTCTCATAAGAATTTTTGAAGTCACGAGATAATAAAAGGGTTATTCCATTAAGAATATTTTTCAATTTGGAGCAGCCAACCAAACCAATAAATGAAATTGGCTCTTACGATATTTTGGATGGAATAGCCGCCAACTCAGTAAATCCTCAGGTCCTTCCCCCCCCCCCTTTTTTTTTTTCTATTTTCTTTTTATTACTAATTCACTTTCTATTAGCCCTTCATATAGCTATAATGACCTTAATGCCCTTCCTTCGCAAATTGCTGACGTTAATCTGTTCAGGATCATTTGGATAGTACCCTAAGTATATATAGTAAACTGAACCAGGGGCCTATAATCCCCTATAAGGTATAGGGATATGTATCCTTTATATCATTTCTATAATATATGTAAATGTTCCAGAACCCCGAGCAAAGAGGTAATGAGGACGAGCAGAGAGGTAATGAGGAATAATATCTTTCTAGGATTGAATCTCATAATTGAATGTACCCCGTATCTCAATAAAATTGGTTTTTTAGCTATGGGCCTAGCAAGAAAAAGATTTGGATAGGTTATTCTAAGATTTCCCCCCCCTCAGGATCGAACTTGAAAGTTTCCTCTCATCCGGCTCAAGTAACTATAAAAAAAAGATGAAAAAAATCTTTTTCGCTCTGAAGAGCGATCGCTACTCTCTGCTCAAGTTCCAAGTGAAATTGAGTATTCCTTTATGTTATGATTCTACAACATAGATATGGAATTATTGAGCAGTATCCTCCCTTTCGAACAATACTTTTCTTCTTGAACGACCTTCAATTAGGGATTTACTTGTCTTTATCTCGTTCCATTTGATCCTTTAGGTTCCTGCTTGCTTTGCTTTACTTTGATGGTTACAATACTATTGATCAAAGAATATGTGCGATGAATAGACTCCTATAGCCATATCTTCGGTCCAGAATACCTCTATTCAGGGCTAACCCAAATAAAAGAGAAGAGAATGACTTTCAAATTCCATTATCTGAAAGAAGTCTTTTGGGATAGTGAGTATTGTTCAGAATCTCTTCGAGATTTAAACCCATAGCTGATAATAGAACTAGAATAGATATTTTTCGTTTTCTGCTTACACGAGCCCATATCCTTTCTCCTACATCGATCTCTAATTTCGATCTTCTTCCCCAATCTGAAATCAAAGTACCAGTATATATATAATTTATTCTATTATGGTCTAATTCTGAACGGTAATAAATACCAGGACTTATTAATATTTGATTCACCATGATTCTGTAAATCCCATTTACTACAAATGTTCCATGGGAATTCATTAAAGGAATATTTCCGAGAAATACATTTTGTTTCTGTATCTTTCTACTATTCCTCCGAATCGATCTTGTTGGTATATATAATTCAGAGTAATATGTAAGGGACTGATATACAACATCTAGGGGAATATGGGTAACCTAGGGGGAAGGTTATCCCTATTATCATATAGGGGATATACCCATAGGGGTATATAGGGGATATATCCCTATACCCTATAATATATATCCCCTATATCTCCTTAGTTTATATCTTCTATTTATCCCTTATAGGGAGTGTATTGATATTTATAGGGATAGGGGAACCCTAGGTATAATAGTGATTCCTCTCCCCAAGGGTATATCCATACTTAGTAAATAGTATGGATATAGGTTGTGGGAGGGTATCGCAATATCGGGTAAGCTCCTCATGTATCTAATCCCACCTAGATATTTCTGCAATTGGTCTAACTGTCTCTTGAGCATAGCTGATTCTTTTTTTGGAAGTTGATTGAATCGTCTCATATCTTGTTCTTTTTTTAAATCCTTGAACTTCTTAAGTCTCGTCTCTGTAGTAGACCAATTAGTTAACATACCACCAAGCCATTTTCTATTTACATAATGACATCGAGCTTCTGTAGCAGCTGATGCTACTAAATCAGTTGCTTGATATTTCGTACCGACTATCAGGAATTGTTTTCATCTACCTGCTATATCAAACACAAAATCACAAGCTTCTGATAAAGAACGAGCAATTTTAGCCAGATTAATAATATGAGTATCTTTACGCTCTGTAAAAATGTAAGGTGCCATCTTAGGGTTCCATTTCCTAGTTTTATGCCCTAAATGAACTCTTGCTTCCATCATCTCTTCCAAATCAATGTTCCAATATCTTTTGCTCATTCTCGTTCACTTTCCTCCCCAAAATAGCGAAATAAAATGTATCATAATATCTAATTATTCCAACGAAATCGATTACATCTTAAAGATTGCCTGTCTGTCTAGTACGTGGTAGAAACGTTCTCACTCATAGAATATTTCATATTCTTCCTATTATAGAAGATATATTCATGAACATAAAAAGAAATATCTTTCTCAAGACTCTTTTAATGGCTGTTTTAATATATTGTGATAATTTTCTTGAATGGAAAAAAAAGATACTTTGTCATGATGAAATAAAATATCCTTCACTTTGTTGCTAAATAGATTCCTATTCCCTATTATTGGATCTATTCCATTCCGTTTCCCTGAACGGTGAATATGTTGCCTAGTATCGGTAGGTATCATCCCCCCGAGAATAACATTTTCCTTCAAGCCTTTCAACCAATCGATACGACCTTGTAGAGCAGCTTTAGCTAAGACCCGATTAGTTTCTTGGAAACTTGCTTCGGATATAAAACTTTGAGTATTCAGAGATGCCCTTGTTATTCCTAATAACATGGTTTGATAGTAGATTGTCTCTTCCAGAGCACGATCCATTCTCTGTGCTCGTGATAATCCAATGAGTTCCCCCGGTGAAAAAACATTAGCCGTTCCATCTTCTAAAATTAATACTTTCGATGTCATTTGGCATACAATAATCTCTATATGCTTATCACCAATTTGTACCCCTTGGGATCGGTAAACTTTTTGAATCTGATTGACTAAATGAATCTAACTTTGTTCCATAGTTATCCTAGCGCTGATGAATAACCCCCGAAGACTTCCAAGAAATCTTGTCATATCTCCGGTCCAATTTTCAAAACTTTCTTTCAGATTCATCGATATTGAATTATTCAAACAGGCTTCTGACAATTGTTCAACTTTAGGAAGACCTTGAATTATATCACTGGATTTTAACCTTTCATATATCAATGTTATCAATGTATCTCCTTTGTCAAAAATTTCTCCATAATGACCATGAACAGTTTCTTTTCGAGTAGCCAGATAGGGTTTAGCTGATCTAATGACTAAAGATTCCTCATCAACTGCTATGATTTGACCAGATTCGGGGAGTGGTTCATCCTCGGATATCCATACACTTTCAGGAATCAATTGTCCAAGACTAACTACTGGAAATGTTTTTTTACAGAATTCAGATGAGGAAGAGCACCAATTTGGACCCAAGAGATTGGAAATGATGTTCCTGCACAGATCAAAATGAGAAATTCTCATATTTTCGTCCATGAAATAATTGTGGAAAATTGAATGTTTCTTTAATAATACTTTTTTATCAGTTATAAACTGGGAGGATGGAAAACGACTGGTTATACTATGTAAATGACCCAAGAGACCTGAAAATTCAATGATTTTTCTCATAGGATCCTTTCTATTTGATTTATTTCCCGTATCATAACATTTAGAATCATTGAATAAAACGATTCGAAAATAGTCGGATGGTGATAGAACCATAAAAGATCCACTGTCTTCTTCCCCATTCGATAATGAACAAATAGTCCCTTGATGCTTACTAATTAATTGACTCACCCCATTGGAAGAGACAATATTAGTGTGGTCCAAATTGTTATGGAACATCAAATTTGAACTTGCTTTATTGTCCCTTCTCCCCATGAAAAAATGGGGGTATTTCATCAAGCTAATTTGAACCATATTGTTAACGATCTTATTTGTTCTTACTGAAATAAGAGAAACATAAGCCTCAGATTCTATAGAATCTATTTTTTCCCAATCAAATCCTAGACAAGTTCGAACCAATGGAATACTTGTATCACTCATTACTTGGATTCGTACCAGGATAGGAGGGTATATGGTCCTATCCTTTATCAGAATAGGACCCCCTAAAGGGATAGAGGTACATAACTCCCTTATGGGTACAATAAGGGGATATAGGGATATACCCCTATGGGATATCTGATTCGAATTATGGATCTAATTGATATGGTCAATCCCAGCTCCGTTCAATGCTAGGCATAATGAGTATAATACGGGGACCTCAAAATAGATTCTTTTCACTCTATGAACTTTTAGGTGTATGAAGTTCATATTTTACTTTTGGAGCGATAGAAGAGACTCTATTTGAGTCAATCTATGCCTGAGCAAGGCAAACCTACGTCAAATAAACCTTTTGAATAACTTTGGGATTGCTTCCGAAGGGTAATAATTTGGAGCACACGGAGCCATATTAGTATCTTCTGGGAAAGAGGAGAATGGCAGACTAACCGATCTTTCCATCAATTAATGAAAGAGCCCAATGCGATAAAATGCATGTTGGGTTCTTGGAATAGTTCAATTTATTTTGATAATGAGAACTTTGATCTGTTCTACCGAGAAGGTCTATGGTTCGAGCCCGTATAGCCCTATAAATTCTACTAAGTGATACTACTTATATATATATATATCCCCTCATAGTCCCTATGACTTGGACTTGAAACGTCTTTCAGATCATATCAATCTCATGTCCTTATCGAGATCGATGGATGGGAACGTTGGATGAACTACTGGCATCAGTCCTATATCTTGTTTCTGTGGACTGGTGGAAAAGTGAGAGCTCAGCGGGAAGAGGATTGTACCACAAGAGAGTGAAGGGGTCAACCTGTTCCGAAGAGACAACATGGATTTCGGAAATGTAGTTGTACTCTTACATCGATCCAGATCAAGAAGTATTTCAATCCACGGGGGTAAATATTTTCTCGCTAGACGAGAGGATAGCAGTGCTAGTTACAAATTATGTTCTGGTAGGATGTAAATTTATTTATATAAATTAGTTAACGGTTGGTTGCATAGGGTCTTCTCCTTAGTGCAAGAAGAACAATTTGATCCGTATCATCTCTGTATAATCTTTACTCGATCTTGTTCTCCTTGTTCTTCCAAACAATATTGAGTCCTTTCCGCACACACTAGTGCTAGATCGGATCAAACATGTTGAACAAAATATTTTTCATGTTCATGTCAAACCTGCCTGATCAAGATAGGTAAAATATTACTGATTTTACGAGACCATATGTTATGATTCGAATTAGTAGGAAATACTACTTTCGATAGGATTTACATAGGCTCCAATCTTTTTTCTCCTTTTTTTTCTTTTCGTAGTAGTGTGAAAAGAAGGAAGGTCTGTCTTCAAGTTGTTCGAGAGAAAATAGTGAGTTGTTTTGAGTCTCTCGACCCCTTGATAAATTATTATTAGTAAGTCAGTTCTCCTTTCAGATGAGAGTAGGGAAGGGATATAACTCAACGGTAGAGTGTCACCTTCATAGTGGATAAAATAGGGAGCAAGGTAAATGGGGGATAGGGACATTAGGGGAAGATGGGTTAACATAAAAACATCCCATAAAAACATCCTAGGGGATACAAGGATATAATAGAGGGATTAGTAAGACATGACCCCTTATTATACTATACTATAATAAGGGGTATCTGAACTAATGATACCTAGTGGACCAACTTATCCCTACCCTAATAGGGATAATGGGCATATCCTATATTAATCATTATACCTATACCCATAGGGACAATATATACCCCCCTATATATATATTGGTTCTAAGGGTATATTATAGGGTAACTTGTATGATAATATATATCCCATAGTCCCCTATGGGATATGGGATAGCCTATATCCCCTATCCCTATGTTATATGGTATCGGGATAGCTCTTTTTCCTATAGTATATGGTTATAGGTTATTATAGGATATAGTAACCATATACCCCTAAGGATAGTTATAGGGGATATGTATTCCCTACATATCCCTTATATCCTATATCATGGATCCTTATTCCCTGTTGGCTACAGGTTCCCTTGGTATTGTCCTCTATTCCTATACTTAGGGATAATATATTAGTTGATAGTTGCTTTTACTATCCTCTAGTGATTTATGTTAATATAGTTATCCCTATATGGGGCAATATAGGGTTCCTCGAGGTGGTAACACAAATAGAATAAGTATCCCAGTTTGATGGATTGTGATATCCTATTACTGATATCCTTTTCTGATTGCCTTTCTCCTACCCGTTTCAATATATATACCTATAGGGTCCATACTATAATATATATCAATATCCCTATAACTATAGGGGATATAGGATATATATAGTTAGGGATATATACGGTTCAGATTAAGGGGACTATATAGGGGGATATATGCTTTTTTATTATATCCCCTAGGGGATCCCCTAGAGATTAAGGGGGATATATCCTCCTATGATATACTTAGTTGCAGGGATATATCCCCATATATTCCCTATCCCCTATCCCTTAGTATAAGGGGGATATATTATTCTGGGATTATCAATAATATCCCTAGGGATTCATATATATATATATATATAAATATAGTGTTATTGGTGGTTATACCCTATAATAGGATGGATCCCTATAGGGGATATATATCCCTATATACCCCCCTATCTTCCCTTTTATATTATCTTAGGGGTTATACCCTTATATATATAGGTATATAGTATATTATCCTTAATATACCTATATATATAAGGGTACTAGGGGGTTAACCTATAATAGGGGTATATTATCCCCCCCCCTCTCTCTCTCTCTCTCTCTCTCTCTCTCTCTCTATATATATATATATATATATATAGAGGGATATATATTATAAGCCCTATAGTATCATAAGATATATATTATATATATAATATCCCCCTATTATAGGGTATACCTATATTATAATATAGGTCTTATCCCCTATGATAAGACCTATACACTATCCTATAATATATAGGGTAAAGATATAAGGATACATTAACTATAGGGGTTAATCACCAAATATCCCAAATAGTTATAGGGGATAATATATGGGGATAATAAAGGGATAATAATGGGATATATTATAGGATAGGGATATATCTATGTATTAGGGGATATACATGTATTATCCCTATTATGGGGTATAGGGATAACTTATCCTATTTATAGTCCTAGTAAGGATAGATTTATGGGGATCCCCATCGATTGTTTCATTTATGGTCTCCCTATAGGGGATATCCATAATATATCCCCTAGGGATATATTATTATCCCTATATCCCCCTTATATTAGTTATCCTATATATATATATATATATATATATATATAGGGATATAGGGTTATCCCCTTGCCTCATTTTGTACTCCCCTATATATATATATATCTGTTATGGGAGATATATATACCCTATATATCCCATATAGGGTATATCCCCCTATATTATTATGCCCTATCCCCTTAATGGGATAATATTGGAATATACTTATACCAATATTCGTCATCTTTGTATGGAGTCATGTGGAAACAAGATTGAATTGGAGAGTATATAAGAAAATAAGAATAATTTTGAGCCAAGGGTACTTGATCTGAATATGAAATGATGCCATAATCCATATTCACGAAACCAATTATGTAAATTACCACATTGTTTCAGACGATGTTTTGAAGATCCCTCCCTGATCTCGAATCATGATCGAGACGTGATTATGAATAGTCATTAACTCAATTGATATGATAGGAATAGGTATCGAATTGGATCCACTATTTTTGTATAGAATACACTCAATGTAATAAATTAATTGATATTTATTAGGTACTTAACTTAATGCTTCTTTAGCTGCGTGCATTACCTCGACAGTAACGTTCAAAAGGCCCTTTCGTCGTGCAATTTTTTCTGTATTTATCTTTACTTCGTCTCTTACAAAACGGGGGATTTTACCCAATTCTTTCCGACTTCCAAGATCCAAAATTGGACTAATATCCGTGGATAATGATTTAGTCATTATTTCCTTCGTATCATGACCACAAAAAATCTCTAGAAGATGATCCTCCATACCTAGAGCGAATGAGTTATAAACTAGATCAGCTATTTGATTAGTACCTTCGTAACCCAGGAAGGGTCGATATCCCAAGGAAATTTTTTGGATATGAGTTGGTGTGGAAATAACTCCACAGGGAATATCAAGACGTTTACCAATATGACGTTCCATTTGAGTACCAAATATTGCAGAGGGTTCCACGCGAGCGATATTATCTCCTACTTCAGCATGATCATCTGTGATGATCATCTCATCACAAAAATCTTTAATTTGCTCTTTGAACCATTCTGTATCATGTTTACAATAAGTACCTGTACAACTCACACGAATTCCCATCTCTCTAGCAAGTATCTTAGTGATTGAAGCAACATGAGTTGCATCACCAAAAACGACTGTTTCTTTCCCCGTAAAGTTCTGACAATCGATAGATCTTGAGAACCAAGCAGCTTGGGAAACGAATCGAGTTTGTCCATCGATATAGGATTCGTAGTCAACACTTTTGCTCGATAAAATAGGAGCCGCCAAGATATCACTAGATTTATTTATCTGTCGGATGCACTCGGCCATATCTACAGCTCCCATAGGAGTTGTAGATACATAGGGCATTCCAAATTCCTTATTCAAATACATTGCTGTCATTAAGCCCACTTCACAATAAGGAATTAAATTGAACCGAGCTTTTGGTAAATTTTTTGGATCCTCTACAGATCCTCCTTCAGGAATTATTTGATTAATTCTGATGTCCAGATCTTTTAATAAACGTCTCAACTCACGACAATCGTGTCGATTATGAATGGACGAAAAAGATGACTCGGTTAATTTCCGTCCTGGTCATGATACATATCATAACTCGGACATCCATTTCGAATGCATATCCCATTTTTGCATAACAGGGTTATGAAAATCCCCGAGAAGCTACTGGACGTATTGTATGTGCCAATTGTCACTTGAAAAAAAAACCTGTGGATATTGAGGTTCCACAGTCCGTGCTTCCCAATACCGTATTTGAAGCAATTTTTAAGATCCCCTATGATACGCAAATGAAACAAGTTCTTGCTAATGGCAAGAAAGGGGCTTTAAATGTAGGAGCTGTTCTAATTTTACCCGAGGGATTTGAATTAGCTCCTCCGGATCGTATTTCCCCTGATATTAGACAAAAGACAGGTAATATTTATTTTCAAAACTATCGTCCCAATAAAAAAAAACATTATTGTAATAGGTCCTGTTCCTGGTCAAAAATATAGTGAACTTGTATTCCCCATCCTTTCACCAGATCCTGCTACTGATAAAGAAGCCCACTTCCTGAAATATCCCATATATGTGGGTGGTAATAGAGGAAGAGGACAAATTTATCCCGACGGGAGTAAGAGCAACAATACGGTCTATAGTGCTTCAACAACAGGAAGAGTTAGCAAAATTTCACGTAAAGAAAAGGGTGGATATGAGATAACTATCGATAATAAATCAGACAGTGGGCAAGTGGTTGACATTGTACCTCCAAGACCAGAGCTTCTTATTTCAGAAGGCAAATTGATCAAGGTCGATAAGCCATTAACGAATAACCCTAATATGGGTGGATTTGGTCAAGGAGATGCAGAGATAGTACTTCAAGATCCATTACGTGTTAAAGGTCTTTTATTATTCTTAGCATCTGTCATTATGGCACAGATATTTTTGGTCCTTAAGAAGAAACAATTTGAAAAAGTTCAATTGGCCGAGATGAATCTTTAGGTCCATAGATTTTTGAACATGAAGTTTACCGATTGATTCAAAAATGAATACCCCTTCGGAGATGGAGAGCCTTTTCTCCTTCTTCTCCCTTATATATTCTTGATAAAATGTTCATGTAGATATATCTAAATTTGAAATAGGGATACATAAGCACTGTACAGATCAACTTGTTGAACGATCCCCATATGCTATATCGTGTACTATATACATGCCATTCCCTTCTTTTCTTATCCGTAAAATAGAGATAGATCGTAGGGAGGAGAGATGAGGAGAATAACTAAGCAATCTTGGAGAAGATTCCTATTTTTTCTGATCCCATTCTTTATCTATTATTCTTCGTCTAAAAGAGTCGAAGAAATTGTCCAGTTTTCCTCGGGATAAGAGGAACTAATTGGGTTTCCGATCCTGTCCTATTCGTCAATTCCTTCGTAAATTGAAGATTATTTTGTACGCTATACTGAATTGAGGAAGCTTCAAATTCCTAAAGAAGGAAGAGCAGACAAGTAAGGGACAATATCACTCATGAAAAAAAAAACCCATTAAAAATTTTGATAGGGTTTGTTCCTAATGAGATAAAATGAATAAAAGGTGTTTTTACTCCTCTTTTATTTTGTAAGGAGGAAAAACAATAGGGCATAAAAATAGAACCCTATGAAAGGGGACTGACGCAAAAAAGCCATAGCATAACAAAAAGAGTCAAGGGGAAACGTGGAACCCCTAGATAAACTACTATCCCTATATGGAATAAGGAAAGAGGGGCATACCCTTATCCATTATAGCGATAAAGGATACTATATATACCCTTATAGGATCCCCTAGGATACGGGATAATATACTTAGGATATAGGGGATATATCTTATCATTATATTATAGGGATATAATATATATATCTAGGGAAACCCCTATATACTATCCCCTATTATCCCTATTATCCCCTATAGGATACTAGTAGGGGATATAGGCCCTATAGTGGGATATAGTCCTATACTAATAGGGATAATACTACATATATATAGGGGGGATATTATATAGGGGATATCCTACATATGGTTACCATATAGGGATATATAGGGTTTATATCGATATTATCAAGATATACATAGATATAGGGATTATAGGGGATATATTATCCCTATATATATACCCTATAGGGGTTCTAGGGGATATAGGGGATAATAATATATATCCCCTATTATCCTTAATATCTTAGTTATCCCCCTTAGGGATAACTAATCTGATAGTTCCCTCCTGTTATATAGTAGGGTATATCCTCTTATCCCCCTATAGGGAGAGGGATGGTAGGATACCCTATCTCCTGGGTATGGTACTGCTCTTCTATGTGCTATTCATGGTGCTATTGTGGAAAATAATTTATTTGAAGATGGTGATGGTGAAAATACGTTCCATGCCTTTAATCCGACTCAAGCCGAAGAGACTTATTCCATGGTCACTGCTAACCGCTTCTGGTCCCAGATTTTTGGAGTTGCTTTTTCCAATAAACGTTGGTTACATTTCTTCATGTTATTTGTGCCAGTGACCGGTTCATGGATGAGTGCCATTGGAGTAGTTGTTCTAGCTCTAAACTTACGTGCTTATGATTTTGTTTCCCAGGAGAGCCGTGCAGCAGAAGATCCTGAATCTGAGACTTTCTACACAAAAAATATTCTCCTGAATGAAGGTATTCGTGCTTGGATAGCAGCTCAAGGTCAGCCTCATGAAAACCTTATATTCCCTGAGGAGGTCTTACCCCGTGGAAACGCTCTTTAATGGAACTATAACTTTAGTTGGTCGTGATCAAGAAACCACTGGTTTTGCTTGGTGGGCCGGTAACTGGAAAGGGGGATATGAGAGGACCTATATATTCCCTATAGGTCCTAACTAATGGACCTAATAGGGATATCCCCTATAGGGATATCCTCCCTATACCCTATATAGGCTAGGGGATAATATCCATAACTAGGTTTATAGGGGACAACTATTAGGAAATATCCCCCTGTTTAAGTCCCCCTTAATTATATTCTACCTATTTGGTCTAAATCCCCTATAGTATAGGGGGATATAATATCCCATATAGGGGATTGCTTCCCCTATATATCCCTATTATTGGGGGATATATTATAGTTATATATAGGGGATTTAAGGAATCCCCTATTATCCCCCTATATTATCCCTATAATATATATCCCCTATATAGTATATATAGGGTATAATACCTATATCACTATAGGGGGTATCCCCTTTACCCTATTCCTAGAGGATATCCTATTTGTTTCCTCAAGGGGATCTAATGATATACTATATATATATATATCCTATAGGGATTCTTTTTACCCAATTTTGGTTTGATAGTACATCCCAATAAAGGACGACCATACTTATTCAATTTATCTCTTTCAACTTGGATACCATGAGGTGGACCCTGAAAAGTTTTGGAATAAGCAGGGGGAATCCGCAAATCTTCCAAACTTAGAGCCCGTAGGGCCTTGAATCCAAATACATTACCTACAATGGAAGTGAACAAGTTAGTAACAGAACCTTCTTCGAAAAGGTCTAAGGGGTAAGCTACATAGGCAATAAATTGATTCTCCTCTCCAGGAACGGGCTCGATGTCATATCATCGCCCCTTGTAACGATCGATACTAGTAAGTCCATCGGTCCAAAAAATGGTCCATGTACCGGTGGAAGATTCAACAGCTACTGCTACACCTGCTTCCTCGGGTGGCACCCCAGGTTGAGGAGTTACTCGGAATGCTGCCAAGATATCCGTATCTTTGGTCTGATATTCAAGAGTATAATAAGTTAATCTGTAATCTTTAACACCAGAATTGAACCCGACAATAGCTTTAGTCTCTGTTTTTGGTGACATAAGTCCCTCCTTTATTAATAATGATTTCTCGCAAGGACGAGGTCTGCTTGACATGGATCGAACGTAAACAATAGATTTTGACAGAAATCTACTACAAAAAGTCGTCCGTTATTGGGCAATAATATTTGCTAGATACACTCTCATTGTATAATGTTATTTATGTATGACGCAACCCAATCTTTGCTCTTGAAGTTCTTCCTCTGTGGATTGACCCGAGCGCCTTTCAGTGGTTAAACTAGTGCATGAATGAAATTAAGGAACCGTACTGACCTTTGACCATAATGATGCGAATTCTCCATATTAAAATACATATACAAATGTGCATATGAAGAGATAATGATCAATGAGAGAAAGGTCATGAATAGGGTTCAAGTTTCATATTTCACAGATTATCTGGACATAATGTTGAAGTATTTTCGGTTTTAGTTATGGAGAAATTGGTTCTAGTTATAGAGAAATTGAAGACTTCCTCATGAACCTTATTCATATCCATCTACCTACTTCATATTCCAAATATGGATGAATTTCAACTTTTCAATAAAGTAGGATATTACCAAGGTGGTCACTTCCATTTCTTATTGACTGATCTGATCAATTCGATATGGAACATATTTTTTTTTTTGATGATATTGGCAAAATAATATTTCCGTCAAGCATTAAATAACGAATCCTATTCATCCTTTAAAATGATCTTATAGATCATTCGATAGGGCTGGTAGCTCAGTGGATCAAAGCTCATGGGTCCGGACCGTGAAGTCAAGGGTTCAAATCCCTTCTAGCCCAAAAGATGTTGTATTTGAAATGAAGATTCCTTTCCATCGCGGTATAGGAGAGAATCTTTCTTTATAACAGAATAAAGGATTCTATCATAATCCCGGATCGATACTTCAGGTTCCTAATCAATAATGAATAGATATGATTTCTCAATGATTCATTCCACTATTGATTAATAATTTTCATCATTGTATTTATACTTATATGACTTCTCTTCATACAAAATAAGATAGGAAAAGTAACAATTTTCACCTTTATATGGAAGGAAAACTCTATGTCTATAAAGGAGTGGTTCGAGGACATAGTTCACAACCCTGCTGTGCAAAAGTGAGATATGCATTCGAAATGGATGTCCGAGTTATGATATGTATCATGACCAGGACAGAAATTAACCGAGTCATCTTTTTCGTCCATTCATAAGTATTTCTATTTTGCATGGTTCAATTATGGGTTCCAAATCATTTTTCGGGTGAGAGTAGGTAGCTATCATAGTTACCTGTCAAAAATTCTGCTACTATATTGATTCAACAAAACCTAAAAATAAGAAATCGGAAGTCTCGCACCAAGAGAAGAATGAAGGGGAGGAATAGCTAATTCCTGAACACGGAAAACACTTTATTATTCTGTTTCAATTGTTTCAGCCGTAGAAAAAAACCTACCTATTCTTTATTCATTCATCGAATGATAAATTACTACAAGTGAAGGAGATATACGATTGAAACGACGGAAGATCCAATATTTCAGAATCATATCTAAGATAACTGGAAAAGTTGAAACAAGACCAGATATGATTCGTTCATTATGGGCAAATCCATAATTTTCGGAGATCGAATTGATTATCAGTTCCCAACCATGGGGTGAATGAAACCCAATTCATAGATTGGTTGCTAAAAGAATTAGAAAATATTTCATTGTATCGCTCAAACTATAGAAGAATTCTTGGATCCAAGAATTGATAATGGCAAGTTGATTCTTACCCAGAATGAGATAAGCACTTATAAAAGCAAAACCTATTAGATTTGTTAATAAATGTGAGATTATCTGGATACAATCTTCATTGTACATTTCGACCAATTGGATCATTTCTTTGTGAATCTCTATACGAAGATCCTATGAATGTGTTCCCGAAGAATCTTCCACCATTATTTCTAACAAGAATAGTTCTTCTATTTTCTCAAATCTTCCCAGAGCATTTTCTTCCTGGAGATAATAAAAAATTTGATGAGATTTACCCGTATTCCACCAATTTGTAACCCAAGGCTCCAAACCTTTCTGTAATGAAATAGGAATTACCCAAGGCAGTCCTACTAAACAAGCGAGATATCATAGGGAAGCTGATGCTTTATATTCGGCCACTTCCAATTCGTGAATCGCTAACGAACCTGATTCACTTGTCAGTTCTGTCCGAAATCTAGACAAAGTACGAGTGATAGAATGAGGTATGGGATCCATAGATTTATCTATTGCGTAATTGTTTGATCCCGATAAAAAATATCCTCGGGAAAAAAAATTAAAAGGTTTGTTCAAAATGGGTGAGACGGAGCATAAGGAGATCATTCCCAGATATCCGATCATACAAAATCATTTCTATCTGGACCAATTATCTATTCATTTTTTCATCTTCTTCTTTTTTTTAGAAGAATAACTTGAAGTAACATAAGTCTTATTCATTGCCAAGATACTTTGAATCCTGATCACTGGATCGATCCTTTACGAATATTTCCCCAACTATCTCCAGATATGACATGTATATCTAGTAATTTTTTGATACATCATATTCATCTACTGGCTCTATAAGCTCACTCTCTCTAGGATAGAAAATGATATGGCGTGTTCGGGAACTACCAAAGCTCGGTCTGATTTATTCCATTTAGTAGGAATTAACAGCATGATCTTTTTCCCGGACAAATACCAGTTCTATTTTAACTTATTACTTTTTATATGTTACCTCTTCCTATACTATTTCATAAAAATAGTATATTATTCGTAAAGATCCCGTTCCATTTCCATACAATGAAATTTCAATTTTTATTGAAATTTATATGTATGGAAATATTGAAATTTCCTGATTGGATATTGATTCATGTTCCTTGATTCGGGACATATTCAAATGTCTTGACATTTGAATGTATGTCGAGGATAAAGACACCCCTGCATTTTAAAACCCCTCAATGGATACACGCAAGAAACACGCTGATTCAACATCTTTCTGTTCGATCTCCCTTAGGTTCACATTATCACCAGTACGAGTTAAAGGGATGTCTTGTCGGCCCTTTATTTCCATATAAAGAACACGACGAGGGGAAATACCTTCTTGAATTTCCGTTTTTATCATTTGAATATCCTTCATAAGAAATCGTGAGAAAATACGACGATTTATTCCGGGAAATCCCCAACGAAAAAGAACTACAATTCCTTTTTTTTTTTATCGAACTTATTATTTTAATATTTATATTAGTAATATTATTTTTTTTTATTTAAATTGGACCCATAAAATTTTTTTATTAAAATTGAATTTACACCAAAAAAAAATAAAATCAATCCTTGTCATGCTTTAAAATAGATCTAATTATTGATTTTAAAAAATTAATTGAAATTAAATTAATAGAAAAAAAAATATTTCTTTACCATTTTTTAAAATAAATTTTATTATTAACTATTAATTAAAACTGTTATAAAAAATTTGATAATTTAAAAAATCTAAGATATGCATGATAAATTATTATTAAAAATTCAACATGCTTTCAACATGCTTTCAATTTCCTTGCAGGAAGATAATGGATCATAGATATATCTCACAGCTCCGACAATTTTGCAAAGAAATCAGTGAACAAGAAGCTGCACTTCTTAATGTACAGGACCGATTCCTGCATCCACCTACTCTGCCTCTTTACCGGTTGCGCCCCACGATACAACTACTGCAACGGATAAGAAATTGGATGAATCTCCTCATCCATATTCATGAACGGGATGCACATAGAGAACTCCGAGCATACTATCTTGACCGTGTACCTACTCTGGACGTCAAGTGGTGTTGTCGTTGTCGAGCAACACCTTGTCTATACGACTAGTATTTCCCCCTAGTGGGAAACCATCTAACCACTATGCTACACATGATGCAATTCTGTCAATACATCTTATTTTTGACATTTCGTAAGCCTTTTTAAGGAGATTTTTGATATATATATATCTATTTATATATATTTATATATATATATATATATATATATATATTATAACAATGAATCTGCGGAGCATTTTTCAATTTAAAAATTAGCAATGTGGTGCCCTTGTTTTATTATAACAAACGTATCCGAGCCTTTAATAACTGAATACTTTTTATGCAACTATTAAAAAAAACATAAAATACATTTCATAAGTAAACAAAAAGCTTTGTAATTGTAATATTAGTATTATTACACCTCCCATCTTGGAGGAGGATCTTGTTGTTCTTGTCGATAATATCGTTTTATACATTATGTATATGTGCATGTTACTATATTTGTAGACGGAAAATTGCTTTTCTATGTTGCTTATTCTATTCACCATTAATTGAAAGTTGTTTTGTTGATATCACGTCTGTTTTCTTTTATGTTAGGTGATTTCCTTGTTTTATGATGGATCCAGCTATTTGGAGTTGTATTCCATTTGAAACTCTTGAGATTGTCTTCCTTTGGCTCCCTTTATCGGTTCTCATAAAGTTTAGCACTGTTTGTCAGCAATGGAAGACTGTTTTGCAAAATCCTTGTTTCTTATTGCGTTGCAAGCATATCTGTACAGATGAATTTGGATTTATGGTTCCTTTCGTCAATGATGAAGACAATTATTTTGCTGCTGAATACCTTAATCACGATGGGCGGATATCTCGTTTTCATTTGCGATTCATAGATTCAAGATACAAGGTGGAGTCTACTATTGGACCAATGGTGGTTTTATCCTTGCCAACAGAATTCTCCCATTCACGAAACTATTTTGTGATGAATCCATTTACAAAGGCCTTAAAAAACATTGGGCGAATACGAATTGGAGACTGTGGTTTCTTTTCGTTATTGGAGAATGTCAGCAGCAACAAATATGACTGGGTTGTTCTAAAACATATCTATGATAGAATTCAGTCTAAATTTTATGTTTACAGTAGTCTTTATAGGGTTTGGCGAAGCGCTGATCTTCCATTTGGTGGCACCTCACCCCCTCAAAATGGAGTGTTTTATAGAAGTAAATTGTTTTGTCTTTACCTCGACACAGAGTATGAAGATTATCCTCGATATGGGTATACAATCTACTGGTTTGATGTGATAAAAAATGACTGGGGATTTTCATTTGTTCCAATCACTGACATTCGGTGTATGTCATTGGCAGTATGCAAGAATGAGTTGATATGTCTTATCAATGATGGCTCCACTTCTGTGTGGTCAATTGAAGAAATAGATAATTTCCAATTTGGCCACCCGTGTAGTGAACGAAGAACTGATTACTTTGAGGATGATTGGGGCTTTAGATGGAAGTTGTTGGAAGAAATGTCTATGGATATAAATATAAAATTTCCTGGTTATCTTCCTCTTCGAACAATCCAAGGTGTGGTTCTTATGTGCAAATGCAGTGAAGTTCCTTTTGTGTTATATGACATGGTGGTTGGCCTTTGCTTCCCAGTAGATATTGATAATTCAACTAATGAACAAATGAATGGATTTTGGTCTCCAACGTTGCAGGATTGCAACGATTTGATCGAGTCTGGAAATGTCTTTGCAATTGTTCCGCGTATGGATTCTATAGATGATATTCCAGCATTAGATGTAGACATGGAGTCTTAGGCTATTTTCCATTTTGTACTCTCTCTACCGTCGTGGAAAATATTTCTTTTGTGGTTTTATTTACTTTGCCCACTTTTGGGTATGTATGCTAAGACTATGGATATTTGTATGGCTCCATTCTGAGGGGTGTCTTCTATATGTGTATGTAACGGATGTTGGACATTAAATTCCATTGCAATTTGCTCGAAAAATATTTATTTTTTTGTGTCATGTTAATTGCATTTGAATGTGTTTGGATGTTATCCATTTCTCTCTGTTTCTATAATTGTAATTACTGTGACTTGTTCTATACATGGTGTTTGCATCAGTTTTTTGTCATTGATTCTCAAACAATGTTATATCTTTAGGTTTTTTTTATGGTATATAGTTCCAACTATTTAGATATATTTCAAATTCATATAAATATTTAGAATTTTAATCTTGTGAATGTTCCCCATTACAGTAATAATATGATACAAGATATTTAATCCTTTTTTGTTTTGGCCATTTCAAAAAATCCAATTTTCTTTTTAGCCATTTTGTTGGAAAAAATAACGTGAACGATTTTAATTTGTTTTGTGGGTGGAAAAAAATGTGTTCCTTTTTCATCCTTTTTTGTTAATTTATATTGCATATATTATATCTGTTCCATGTTTACTCTTCTATAACAAATATTTTATTATTTGTTGTAGACATGTCGTCTCAAGGTACAAGCAAACGTACAAGAAAAAGGAATAGCTCACCTGCATCGCGTGACAAGTCTAATGAAAGTCATCGTTTGCGGTATCAACAAAATAAGGACACAATAAATGAGCATAGAAGAGCTAAATATCGTAGAAGAACGACTGAAACAACTCTTCAAAACGATTTTATGGTTCCTCCTAGGTATCGTACTATGGATGATATCATGGAAAGAACATTTCCGCTTGGTAGTTCGTTGCCAAAATATGCTCCTCCTCAACATAATTCTGTTTTTCAACGCTCTCCTGCAAATTTTCATAATATTGAGGAAACATCTCGCAATAGGGAGGAACATCATATTCATAACGTTGATGAAAATCTTCACCCTAACCCTTCTGTCTCTGCAATTGCATCTTCTGAGAAAGGCCAAAGGTTGCAAAATATCCATGGTGGAGGGAATGATGACATTGTATGTGGTGACTTGGATGATAGTTTGATTGGCCATTTGTTTGATAATATGGATCCAGCTCATCGAAATGTCGTCTCTTCCAATCTCCCTTCTGAAAATAATGTTGTTCGACGAACATAAGTAGTCATCCCTGATAGCAGTTCGCGTGGAACAATGGAGGTAATCCAATGATATCTTTACAGTTCATGCGATAGTGGTTGTTTTATTACATTGCTGTATTTTATTCTTTTGGAGTAGGGTACACCTCATTTTAATAGAGGTCTAGAAATTTTCTCCCCGCGTCTTCCATCTCTTAATATGAGATTTGAATATCCCCGCGTCTTCCATCTCTTAATATGAGATTTGAATATGAAGCACATCATATCCTTCCACTACATTGTCCTCGAGAATCAAATCGACAAACTAATGTTAATGTTCAATGTGTTTGATTTGATTTTTCTTTATTTGAATTTTTGGTGCATATTTTGTTTTTCTTCAAACAGGACACAGCTCATTTCAATAGAGGCATGCAAATTAACTTCGTAGATGTTCCGTCTACTGATGTTATAATTGAAGAGGAACCATCGCATAGCGTTCATCCAGATCGCCAGCAAAATGTAAATTTTGAATGCATTTGGTATTTTCCCCCTTTTTTTCATTTACTGTTAAGTGTGACATTGCAAATCTATCTTTTTTTGACATTTATTTTTATAAAATATTTTGATTCGTTTTAACAGGAAACAACTAATTTGAATGGAGGCGTCAAAACTAAATCGCCAAATGTTCAATCTACTAATGTTAGAAGTGAAGAGCAACCATCTCATACACTTCATCGACATCGCGAAACAAATGTAAATATTGAATGAATTAATTTCTTTTTTCCATTTTTTAAATTCTAATTATTTGGACATTCAATTTTTTAAAAAATTATGCTGAATAAACCTTTGGAAACTCTTAGGTTCCAGAAATGCAGACCACACATTTTGAAACGCCATGTCGTAGATTTGTTCCACATGTTTCAAATTTGGGGAGGGAGTCTCGTGGTGCTGAAAATCAAATAAATCTTAGAAGAAATTATACTGTTCCACATCATTCTCGACATGCTCCAACCAATACAAATCATATTTATTTTGATGAAAATATGATTGCAGTGCATAAAAGATTTCGAGAAAAGCTAGATAGCTTGTCAGTTGTCCAAATGTGCCACATTTGCAATGAATCATATCCCGGAATCCACGTTTTGAGAGATGCTGAAGGACCTGTTTGCAGACGATGTAAGAATGAAAGAGGTTCGCATCGTTTTTGTGGCTATAATAACATGGATCCTGGCGAGCAACCTCATATTTTAAGAGTTCTTACTCAAGTTGAAGAAATGTTAATAGCACGTGTAAATCCTATTTTGCAAGTGACACATGCTCGAGGTGGGCAATATAAGTATAGCGAACACACAATTAGCTTTCCCCAAGATATTTCAACAATTGCACAAAGACTTCCGCGCCATGTTGAAGATCTTGACTTTCTGATTGTGAGGAGACATGGTGCTCAGTCTAAACATTATGAATGTTATGTAAAAAGATCCCGTGTCATGGACGCATTGCGTTTCAAAATTGAACGTGATCCATATTATCGAGATGTTGTGATTGACTATGATTCAGTGAATGCTCTGCCTGAAAGATCAACAGATGTCTCCTCCAGGCTTAAATTTCTTGATTGTGACATTGCAGAACCTGAGTTCAGTGCAACTAATAATGAAGGGTTTCCTCTTAACCATTTGCCGTCTCATCCTTCGTCTTTTATTGCTCGCCTACCTAATGAACGGAGAGAAGTGGAAGAAATTAGAGCATTTCTTGATAATGTTGATTCTTCAGATGTTGATGAAATGGATTGGCCCAGTATTGGAACGTCTCCAGTGAATGAATATAATACTTAGGGGTTATTGGATATGGCATTCCCCACATTGTTCCCCACTGGTGCTGCTGATTGGTTGCAACCACGCATCTGTACTGTTGAACTTCATGAGTATGCATTGCATCTTCTTAGATACTATGATCAGAGGTTTGGAAGCCATCCTCGCTTCCGATATTTCCTATTGAACATGATAATGAGGCATCGTAGCCAAGCAACTGCTTCAGTTTTTGTGAAGAAAAGTTTACATGATAACTCACCGACAACAATTGATGAGTTGCGTCAGCAACTTTCTGATTTACCAAATAATAAGTTGGTTGAGCATCTTATGCGGTTTGGGTCTTGTCTAAGAGGTACAAGGGAATACTGGACTAAATGTCGAGCTGAATTGACTGACATGATTACTCAGTTGGGATGTCCATCTTTGTTCTTTACTTTGAGTGCAGCTGACACAAAGTGGCCAGAGCTGCATAGCCTCATGCCTGCACCGTCGCATTCTCGTTCCTTAAATGAGCATCGTATGAAGGTTGAAAATGTTATCCAGTACCCTCATATTGTTGCCACATTTATGCACCATAGAGTCAATATATTTCGAGAGGAAGTTATCCAAAAATATCTTAAAGCTAAAGACTTCTGGTACAAGTCTGTTTTCTTGAATTTATTTTCTATTCATTGTCAATTTCTTATTGATTTTCCATTCATATTTTTCATATTAACTCTGTGTTCATTTTTTCCAGATATGAGTGGCAACATAGAGGTTCAGCACATATCCATGGTTTCATATGGTTGGAAGGAGCTCCTGACATGGAAAGACTTGATTGGTCAAATGATTGTGATTTTCAACATGCAAAGAGATTCTTTGACAACTATGTAACTGCATGGAATCCACGTGAAATACATCATCGCAATATAATGGTTCCAAGAAGTCTCAATGATGACCCTTGCCTACTGAATACTGATCAGATTTTCTCTTGCAATCCTCATAATGATTATGAAGAATTGTTGAACCGTGTCCAAAGGCACACAAAGTGTAGTGTAGATTCTTGTTTGCGCAAAAAGGGCACTATTCTCGCTTGTCGGTACAATGCCCCATGGGATATTTCTGGGGAATCAAGATTGTTCATAGATGATCAAGGAAGAAAAAAATATGAACCAGCAAGAAATGATGATAGGCAAATGTGTTGTGGTTTGGTTCAATGACAAGATATTTATATTTGTTTCAGTTTTTAAAAAACAATAGAAACAGGGTGTTATATAGTGTTATGTATTACTTAAATGAATACATTCATGAGATGAAATATAGTAATATATGAGAAATTCCATACATCGTTTTCCGTGTTGTTCAATATACCTCCAGATTTTAGTCACTATTGTTCTTTTGTTTATAGTAGACCATTTAGACATATACAGCCAGTTATATTAGCCAATCATTAAATTCAAGATTGAAGTCCATATCCCTATTACATGAAACTAAAAATATTTATCAATGTCGTTTGCTAAATGTGTTGTGGTTTGGTTCAATGACAAGATATTTATATTTGTTAATAATACTAGACTACAGTTAATATATACATTGACATTAATTTAAATACAAATCTTGAATTACTAACATTATTAATATTTCATTATAAACATTGAGTTTAGAATTTTGTTCTTTCTTGTTGATTACTGTAATATGGGTCATATCACAAATTTATTTTTATCACTCTTTTCATCTGCAGTATGTATTCCTAATGAGGTTTATAGTATCGCATTTTTAAGATTCATTTTTTTAAAAACAATAGAAACGGGGTGCTATATATAAAGATATATATATATATATATATATATATATATATATATATATATATATATATATATATATATATATATATATATAAAGATATATATATATTATGACAACAATTGTCTCAATGTTTAAATCAATTCCCTTGGGTTCACCAATAACTTTGGTTTATAATTTTTTCGGTAATTATTTTCCCTTGGTTCACCACTTGCTTTGGTTTATAATATGAAACCCTTGGGTTTATTAGTTTTTTTGGTTTATAATATGAATAATCAATCAATGTCATCCATGATCAACTGACACATTATGAGAAACATTGTCTCAATATGGAAAATCGCCCATGGCCAACCATGGTCATAGTTGGTCCAACGTCGCATTGGGGCAACCAATGTCTCAATGTTTAAATCAATTCCCTTGGGTTCACCAATTCCTTTTGGTTTATAATTTGTTGGGTAATGGTTGTCCCTTGGGTTCACCAATTCCTTTGGTTTATAATATTAAACCCTTGGGTTTATTAGTTTTTTTGTTTTATAATATGAATAATCGATCAATGTCATCCATGATCAAATGTCGCATTTTGACAAACATTGTATCAATATGAAAATCACCCATGGCCAACCATGGTCATAGTTGGTCCAAAGTCGCATTGCGACAACAATTGTCTCGATGTTTAAATCAATTCCCTTGGGTTCACCAATTCCATTGGTTTATAATTTTTTGGGTAATGATTTTCCCTTGGGTTCACCACTTGGTTTGGTTTATAATATTAAACCCCTGGGTTTATTAGTTCTTTTGGTTTATAATATGAATAATCGATCAATGTCATCCATGATCAAATGACACGTTATGAGAAACATTGTCTCGTTATGAAAATCCCCCATGGCCAACCATGGTCATAGTTGGTCCAACGTCGCATTGTGACAACCATTGTCTCAATGTTTAAATCAATTCCCTTGGGTTCACCAATTCCTTTTGGTTTATAATTTGTTGGGTAATGGTTGTCCCTTGGGTTCACCAATTCCTTTGGCTTATAATATTAAACCCTTGGGTTTATTAGTTTTTTTGGTTTATAATATGAATAATCGATCAATGTCATCCATGATCAAATGTCACATTCTGACAAACATTTTATCAATATGAAAATCACCCTTGGCCAACCATGGTCATACTTGGCCCAACGTCGCATTGCGACAACAATTGTCTCAATGTTTAAATCAATTCCATTGGGTTCACCAATTCCTTTGGTTTATAATTTTTTGGGTAATGATTTTCCCTCGGGTTCACCACTTGCTTTGGTTTATAATATTAAACCCTTGGGTTTATTAGTTTTTTTGGTTTATAATATGAATAATCGATCAATGTCATCCATGATCAACTGACACATTATGAGAAACATTGTCTCAAATATGGAAATTTCCCATGGCCAACCATGGTCATAGTTGGTCCAACGTCGCATTGGGGCAACCAATGTCTCAATGTTTAAATCAATTCCCTTGGGTTCACCAATTCCTTTTGGTTTATAATTTGTTAGGTAATGGTTGTCCCTTGGGTTCACCAATTCCTTTGGTTTATAATATTAAACCCTTGGGTTTATTATTTTTTTTGGTTTATAATATGAGTAGTCGATCAATGTCATCCATGATGGAATGTCACATTGTGACAAACATTGTATCAATATGAAAATCACCCTTGGCCAACCATGGTCATACTTGGCCCAACGTCGCATTGTGACAACAAATGTCTCAATGTTTAAATCAATTCCATTGGGTTCACCAATTCCTTTGGTTTATAATTTTTTGGGTAATGATTTTCCCTTGGGTTCACCACTTGGTTTGGTTTATAATATTAAACCCTTGGGTTTATTATTTTTTTTGGTTTATAATATGAATAATCGATCAATGTCATGCATGATCAAATAACATATTATGAGAAACATTGTCTCAATATGAAAATCACCCATGGCCAACCATGGTCATAGTTGGTCCAACGTCGCATTGGGGAAACCAATGTCTCAATGTTTAAATAAATTCCCTTGCGTTTACCAATTCCTTTTGGTTTATAATTTCTTGGGTAATGGTTGTCCCTTGGGTTCACCAATTCCTTTGGTTTATAATTTTTTTGGGTAATGATTTTCCCTTGGGTTCACCACTTGGTTTGGTTTATAATATTAAACCCTTGGGTTTATTAGTTTTTTTGGTTTATAATATGAATAATCGATCAATGTCATCCATGATCAAATGACACCTTATGAGAAACATTGTCTCGTTATGAAAATCCCCCATGGCCAACCATGGTCATAGTTGGTCCAGTGTCGCATTGTGACAACCATTGTCTCAATGTTTAAATCAATTCCCTTGGGTTCACCAATTCCTTTTGGTTTATAATTTGTTAGGTAATGGTTGTCCCTTGGGTTCACCAATTCCTTTGGTTTATAATATTAAACCCTTGGTTTTATTAGTTTTTTTGGTTTATAATATGAATAGTCGATCAATGTCATCCATGATGAAATGTCACATTCTGACAAACATTGTATCAATATGAAAATCACCCTTGGCCAACCATGGTCATACTTGGCCCAACGTCGCATTGCGACAACAATTGTCTTAATGTTTAAATCAATTCCCTTGGGTTCACCAATTTCTTTGGTTTATAATTTTTTGGGTAATGATTTTCCCTTGGGTTCACCACTTGCTTTGGTTTATAATATTAAACCCTTGGGTTTATTAGTTTTTTTGGTTTATAATATGAATAATCGATCAATGTCATGCATGATCAAATAACACATTATGAGAAACATTGTCTCAATATGAAAATCACCCGTGGCCAACCATGGTCATAGTTGGTCCAACGCCGCATTGGGGCAACCAATGTCTCAATGTTTAAATCAATTCCCTTGCGTTCACCAATTCCTTTTGGTTTATAATTTCTTGGGTAATGGTTGTCCCTTGGGTTCACCAATTCCTTTGGTTTATAATTTTTTTGGTAATGATTTTCCCTTGGGTTCACCACTTGGTTTGGTTTATAATATTAAACCCTTGGGTTTATTAGTTTTTTTGGTTTATAATATGAATAATCGATCAATGTCATCCATGATGAAATGACACGTTATGAGAAAGATTGTCTCATTATGAAAATCCCCCATGGCCAACCATGGTCATAGTTGGTCCAGCGTCGCATTGTGACAACCATTCTCTCAATGTTTAAATCAATTCCCTTGGGTTCACCAATTCCTTTTGGTTTATAATTTGTTAGGTAATGGTTGTCCCTTGGGTTCACCAATTCCTTTGGTTTATAATATTAAACCCTTGGGTTTATTAGTTTTTTTGGTTTATAATGTGAATAGTCGATCAATGTCATCCATGATGAAATGTCACATTCTGACAAACATTGTCTCAATATGAAAATCACCCTTGGGCAACCATGGTCATACTTGGCCCAACGTCTCATTGCGACAACAATTGTCTCAATGTTTATTAGTTCTTTTGGTTTATAATATGAATAATTGATCAATGTCATCCATGATCAAATGTGACATTCTGACAAATATTGTTTCAATATGAAAGTCACCCATGGCCAACCCTACTCATAGTTGGTCCAACGTCGCATTGTGACAAGAATTCTCTGAATGTTTAAATCAATTCCCTTGGGTTCACCAATTTCTTTTGGTTTATAATTTGTTGGGTGATGGTTGTCCCTTGGGTTCACGAATTCCTTTGCTTTCTAATATTAAACCCTTAGGTTTATTACTTCTTTTGGCTTATAATATGAATACTCGATAAATGTCATCCATGATCAAATGTCACATTCTGACAAAGATTGTCTCAATAGGAAAGTCACCCATGGCCAACCTTGGTCACAGTTGGTCCAACGTCGCATTGTGACAACAATTGTCTGAATGTTTAAATCAATTCCCTCGGATTCACCAATTCGTTTGGTTTGTAATTTTTTGGGTAATGGTTTTCGCTTGGGTTCACTAATTCCTATGGTTTATAATATTTAAACCTTTGGTTTATGATGACATTGGGTTTCTATTATTAATTATCCGTTGGGTTTATTAATATCTTCACTCTCAAATATTAATTGTTAGGGTTTATTAATCTGTTGGGTTTTTTGTTTTTAAATTTTGTTTCATATGGTTTATTACTCTCTTCAGTTTAATAATGATTATTAGTAATATTATAATATTATAATAATATTATTAATATTTAATAAATATTATTAATATATTATTAGTTTTTCTGGTTTATTCATAATATAACCATCTATGATATTAAATTATAAATAAATATTAAAATATTAAATATTATTTTTATTATTTTTATATTTATAAATATTATTATTATATATTATATATATTTGAAGATAATTTATAGTATGTATATAGTTAATATTAATAATATATTAATAAATATTTTTAATATATATTATTAATACTTATTATAATATTATAATAAGTATTAATAATGAATAAAAATATTATAATATTATTAATTTATTTTTGTATAAATTAATAATATTATAATATTACTAATATTCATTATAAATAAATATTCAAATATTTATTCATAATGCTTATTTCTAATATTTTAATATTATTAATAATATATATTAATAGTATTATAATATTTTAATATTTATATAGTAATATTAATAATATTATAATATTACTAATAATAATTATAAATAAATATTGAAATATTTATTAATAATGATTATTAGTAATATTATAATATTATTACTATTATATATTATAAATATATATTGAAATCTTTATTAATAATGATTATTAGTAATATTATAATATTATTAATATTCATTATTAATAATATATATTCATAATATTATAATATTATAATATTTATTTAGTAATATAAATATTATTATAATATTACTAATAATTATTATTAAGAAATATTAGATTATAATGTTACTAATAATCATTATAAATAAATATTCTAATATTTATTAATAATGAATATTTGTAATATTATAATATTATTAATAATATAACTAACTATGATATAATATATATTATTAATATATTATTAGTTCTTTTGCTTTATTAATAGTATAGCCATGTATGATATATTAAATTATTATATATTATTACTATTTTTTTATATTAATATATATTATATATATTTCAAGTTAATTTATAGTATGTATATAGTTAATCATAATTTATAGTATGTATATATTATTATTCTTATTAATATAAAATATATATTTTTCAAATTAATATAATAAATTTATTATATATAATATTTATTTATTGATATATAAAATATATATTGAAATCTTTATTAATAATGATTATTAGTAATATTATAATATTATTAATATTCATTATTAATAATATATATTCATAATATTATAATATTTTAATATTTATTTAGTAATATAAATATTATTATAATATTACTAATAATTATTATTAAGAAATATTAGATTATAATGTTATTAATAATCATTATAAATAAATATTCTAATATTTATTAATAATGAATATTTGTAATATTATAATATTATTAATAATATAACTAACTATGATATAATATATATTATTAATATATTATTAGTTCTTTTGCTTTATTAATAGTATAGCCATGTATGATATATTAAATTATTATATATTATTACTAATTTTTTATATTAATATATATTATATATATTTCAAGTTAATTTACAGTATGTATATAGTTAATCATAATTTATAGTATGTATATATTATTATTCTTATTAATATAAAATATATATTTTTCAAATTAATATAATAAATTTATTATAGATAATATTTATTTATTGATATATAAATTAATGTGATGGATAGTGGATATAGGCCTATCGGCGTATATCAACCACATTGGTAAATGTGGTTGTGAATCTATTTTATATACGCCTATCAGCGTATATCAACCACATTAGTTTTTACTAATGTGGTTGTGCTAGTTTTAACGTTCTACTGAGCAATTTCAGTGAAATCGATTTGGTGCAGGTGCTCTCAATATCTGCAGCAACTCAGGGAAGAATATTATCTGTTCAAGAATAAACTGCAGCGTTTTTTTCATGTACATAACTAATCAGACTCATATTTTATGTGCATACATAATTGAGATTAACTTAGTTTTTATGTCTCTGTTTTTTTGTTTCTTTCTAAGGATTAAAAATCTAATGGGAAATCCCTAGATACTACCCTTGATTTTTGGGATGATACCTTATGAGACGTAAATCTGTTGTCACTGATTATGGCATCTAACTTCATAGTGAAATTGAGTGAGCATGGGACAAAGCAGCCAACTCGAGGATTGATCCAGATGGTTCCCACACGATGCTCAAATCATTCAACCTCTTGAGCTAGCACAATAAACTTGGAATAGTCTCTATTTTATGCTAAAAGCGCAATATAAGATCTTGTGCCTCATTTTTAAGTGCAATATAAGATTTTGTGTATATTGTATTGAGTTTGAAGTGAAATATTAGATTGTACTTGATATCATTTTTACTAGGTAACTAATTTTTTGAATGGATATATCATTTTTCTTTCTGGTTGTCATTTTAATTTACTATTTGTTATATTTATTTCTTTAAAAATTGTATTTTGGTTGTGGTGTTTAGATTATTATCTTATTTTACTTACTCAATATCGTTTTTATTAAGTAATTAATTTTTGAATGGATATATCAGTTTTCTTTCTGGTTGTCATTTTAATTTATTGTTCCCTATATTTCTTTCTTTACCAATGGTATCTTGGTTGGTTCTTTACAATAATATTCAGTAAGTTATCTTTTTTACAATATTTCAACTCCCATGTTGTTTTCATTATATGTGTCTCGTATTCTTATATATCCCTTTTTTACAATATTTCAACTGCCATGTTGTTTTCATTAGATCTGCGTCTTCTTATATATCCTTAAATTCTATTGTAATATCCATTTATACAAACTTTCAATGGCTAATATTCAGGAATTTCTACACTTTTAACCTTTTTTTCATAGACAACTATTTTCTATTACCTGGTGACTTGATTCCTAGATGTCTATTTTCTACCGTTTTGAATTTGAACTTTTAACCTTTTACAAGAAGGCATGCATTCTTAACTATTAGAACCACTCGATATGAATAAATGGATCCTTGATACACTCAATTTTTGTAAATTAAAATATCATCTCATCTATTATTTAGATTGCTTTAAAATGTAACGTAATCAATTTAGTATTTAATATTCCACCATGTAGTTGTAATGACATTGGAGAATGTTTTGGTTAAACAACTCTAATATAGTTACATGTTATAAAATTAAGAAAAAAAATACACAAAAAAAACTTAAGTTTAACGTATCAATTGCTATTTTCTTGTAAAACCTTTTTTATTTAAAAATCCTATCGTCCTCTCTGTGCACCTTTTGGGGCAGCTGCTAGTTTTAAGTGATTTTCTCAACAAAACCATGATTGAATGTCTCACCTTGGGGTGTTTTTCTCGTGTGTTTTGATATAAATTTTCAGCAAAGTTCTATAAAGTAAGAGTAAAAAACATTATTCAAGTTGAGAAAGTGCTTCCAAATTTCTTGGAATCTGACACATCCTCACAAACATGCTCCATCTCTATAGAGAACTTGAATATTTCTAGTATTCACTAGAATTTTAAAATATCTAAACCCATAGACTGCTTCAATTTATGTCATAATGAAAAAAAGGTTGTTGATTTCTGAATCCAATGCAAAACCTGGATAACCACCTCATTGTAGGCTCCACCAGCCAATCCCTTCAGGCCTTATTTAGTTGCGTGCATAGGAATTGTGGGCAAGTGGTTTCTGGATAGGTCAAGAAATCCTTTGTGTGACGGAGCCATCACACCCATTTTGTTATCAACGAGATGAAATCTTCTCCAATTGAGATTGTTGCAGAAAACTCTCTGAATTTCTCCTATCAATATGGCTGAAATATAGCCAACAACATCATGCGTGAAAACCTCGTAAATCACAGTCGAAGGCAATGAAAAGAAGGTAACAAACGGGAAAATATTTGGGAGTTCGTTGAAGGCCTAGGGGTCGATATGCCTCCGAGATTCAAAATCCCATTACCAAAGAAATGCACTGGCTCGACACCTTTGAAAAAATTGAGGAGGGCACCATGGCGTACGACCAACCATCCTTATCTATGAGTGGCTCTAGAGCTCGCACCAACTTTATGTTTACTAACTGGGGCTTTTGGGTCATGTGAGGAGAAAAAAAAACAATAATTCACACACAAATCATACGATTGCAGGATTTTTTATTCATCTTGAATCTATGATTACAATGAACGTAGTGAAGAGTATTTATCCTAACTGGCTTGACATGCACTCACTTACCAAACTCGAACTGACCATCACTCACTTAAGTGACTCTTTAACTCACTTACCGAATTCATCTGGCGTACAACTGGACTTGCTTACTTAACTAAATGTATAACTCTTCATGCTGGAGTAATTATCTTATTTTAACACTCCCCCTTACCATATGACTCAACATAACTCAAACAAGACTTAAGTATGCCTTCGAGGCTTACAATAAAAATTGACTCAATTATCACTCAAACATGACTGACGGTCCATGTCTTAGCTTAGGCCTATAATGACTCAAATTTTTTACAGTTATTACATTTTTTTTTTCTCTGCTTCCAAATTCTATATCCTCGAAATTGGTTTATTCTCTATTGCACTTTCTTATTGTAGTTTTTATTCACTTGTTGCTTCTGTAATTTTTCTTTGAATTGTCTTGAATTTGTGCTGAAAAACAATTTGATCTTCTCTTATACACCTTCCTCTTAAAATATTCATTCAATCATGGATTGCTTCCATAATATTACATCCTCAAATTGTCTTATTCTCTCTGCTTCTTGGGATTCATATTCCCGACTTTCTTTCTGCCATATTTCTTGATAGTAGAATCTTATCTCTTCTTGATTCCATTGCAGAAAAATGGTTTTACTATATTCTTCTTTGTTTTCAGAAACTTCCATATCGTTTTCTCACATTCATCATCAGGTAATGTTACTTTCTTCCTGTAAGCTCCACACTGAAATTTATTATTCACCATTTCATTCAATTCTATTATTTCAGATGTTGCTTTAAGACTCGCATAAATTTGTTCAATTGGCTTCTGAATCCATTCTTTAATGAGCTTCAAATCTACATCAAATTTATTAACAATCTTGTTTTCAAATTTTTCTCCCATGCTATTTTGAGTACCTGCATAATCGAAAAAATGGTTAAAAACATATTTATTATGCTCTTCAGTGAGAGATTCCTACTCTACCTCTTCCTTCTCTGCCTTCTTTCCAACTGTTTCACAAACCTTTTCTGCCGCAAACATGTTGTCTTCCACTTGGCTTCGAAGCACAAGTGGGTTTCTCTCACCAAATAACAACATATCAATATGTTCTTTTTTTCGCATCATGTGCAACGACTCATCACTAGTTAATGGTTCTTCATCAAATCTAACTTCAACAATCCCAATTTTTGGATCCAACAAACAAATTTTTGCTCTATTGATAGCTTTATCTAAGCCAAACTTAGTTGTTGCTTGTTCACACGCTGCTTCATGAGCAGTTCCAACTGCTTCATATATTGCTGCTACAAAGGCATCTTCAACCTTCAATGATTTATCAGACATGGCACTTACCATATCACCATAATCAATCCTTGTTTCAAAAAATAAACCAAACATATCATTAACATAATGATCACCCACCCTATGGTCGAATATCCAAGCATGCATATGCTCATTATCAATTTCATTTCCAATTTCAGCTTTAACAAATTCACCAACTTTGGCTAGATTCACCAATGCAGATCTCACTTTGCAGTCATCATCCACATGTGTTTCATCACAGTGGGATTCATCATCTTCTGCACCATCCATGTTACAGTGGAGTGCTTGAGTATTGATATGCTCATGCTCTATTTTACATAGAGGCTCAACTTCTCTTTTTGCAAATTTTTTTGCATCCTCTTCATCCATATGCATGTTTTCATGATGGGTTTCACCATCATATCCACCATCAATATTACAATAGATTTCTTGAGCATTGATATGTTCTTGCTCTATTTTACATATAGAGGCTTCAAATTCTTTCTTTGCAATCTATGTTGCATCTTCTTCATCCATATGAATGCTTGCGTAATGGGTTTCAGCATCATCTGCTCTTAGATTTGTGTCTAACATCTTTGCATGTGACATATCCTGTTGCTGCATGTCACTCCCCTTTGCACCAAATTCTACTTCCAAAATCTTCCATGATTCCTTGGAAGTTGCTGTTTTTGATACCTTGCACATAATTGTTTCATCCATTGCATTAAGAATGAAACTCAAAGTTAGGTTGTCTTTTGCTAAACATCTCAGTTCCTCGACTACAATCTCAACCTCTTTAAACACGACAACAATGGTTGCCTCTTCTTTTTTATCCATTTTCTTAGTCTTCTTCAGTCATGCTTTGCGACTCATGACTCATGTCATAGCTACTTGCATGCTTGCATGAGGCTATCTTCCATATTGCCCTAGATAAAAATACGATTTTTAATATGCGCCCTTGCAAGGCATAATTTCTCCAAAAAAACCTCTCATGCTTGAAAAAACACCAAAATATTTTTTGTGGATTGTCAAACTTTCCAAAGCCCTAAATTCTCTTGCCAATAGCAACTCCAAAAACCAAAAAATATTTTATATACCCCATTTTTTTTAACTTCAAAAAAAAATAAAAATAAAAAAAATAAAATAAAATATTATACCATGCACTTTTGCAACCGTGATTATTATTTTTATATAAAAACAATTTTATATAAAATAATCCTCTTATAAAATCCCTTCTCAAAAATTCCTTTTTAAATAACTCGTATCATTCAAATCCTTTTGAAAGTGCTTTAATACACCAAAACAATAACTTTCAAAACTCTCACGTTTGCATAAAACCTTTTCATATCGCTTTAAAACCCCTTCGTTGACCTTTTTTTGTACAAATATTCAAACTACAAATACTAACTCACTCTTGCTACGTTAGGTTTGCGTTAGGCCTTCGTGCTAACGCTTCTCAAGTTAGGTTGACCTGCGTGAAATGCCTGTGTCTATTTGTTGATGTGCGTTAATACTAACGTTGCGAATTTTCAACAAGCCAGTGTGCTCCAAAATCATGGTTCTCTGCTGTGGGAACCAACGTTATAACGATCTGTATACCAGATGCGTTGTACCATAAATAAGCAGAAAACAAAATTTTCTCTTCTCACACAAGGATGATTGCTAATCTGTCTTTTTCTGATTCTTTGTAACCTTGCTCTGATATCAATTTGTTGGAATGGATGAATATTAAAGGCACAAATTACATAAATATTTCACACAATAACACACATGAGTTGTGGCTCTCTATTAATCACACAAACTTCAATCACACAATCTTGCTTAAATTAAATGAACCTGGTGAAGGGTTTTTATCCTAAATCGCTTGACATGCACACACTTACTAAACTCATCTAGCACATAACTCAAATTTTTTAATGCTCACTTAACTGACTCTCTAACTCACTCACCAAATTCATTTATCACATAACTCAACACTTACTTAATTGATTATCTAACTCTGCATGTGGGAGTTAATTAACTATTTTAACAAGTTTACCTTCCCAGGACTGTCCTTGTGGGGCCTCTTTTCAGCCTTGCATGGGGTCTAACCTCAACTAGGTAGCCTCTTATATATATATATATATATATATATATATATATATATATATATATATTCTTAATTTCTGCTCAATCAACCAGTTTGTTCTAAAAGACGTCAATAAATATTACTTTGTCTCTCTTTTGTTAAAAATGGGAACAAATTTCATATACATAAATGTAAATTTATAAAGGTAAGTAAATCAATGTAACTAGTACTGAGCCTCTGTACATTCATTAGAAAATTAGTCTGAACCTGTCACTATAGAGTCTTATAACTTAAACCTGCCACTATAGAGTCATATAACTTAAACACTTATCTCAGAGTCAGGTCTCTAGAAATCCACAGGGTGGCTAGTCCACCTAACTAAACCATGAGATATGACAATAACGTCCTTCTCCCTCTCCCGAGCATCTTATACCAGAATAATCCGAAAGGTTAGTAACCCAATCCTGGTGACTTCCCAAGTACCAAACCCCCCAAACCTAACTTGATTGTCAAGAGGTTTCCATTCCTCTGAGTCTAGATCTGGAATTTCCTCGCGAGTGTCATGCCTTTCCACAGTACTCTGTATATTATTTTTCCACCTAAAAATCAATACCCCATCTCCCTAAGATAATCCCTATTATCCAGATTATCTTCGTAAGCAAAGGTAGATAACTTATTTTTCAGTTCCATTCTAAATGTGTGGAAAAAATATTTCTCCTTTACTTCATGACTTTTCTTCCCTAGATTTCAATATTCCTTTGTCTTATTTCCCACCAATTTAAAATTAAACATGATAAATTAAAACACATAGCCATAATTCAATTATCTTAGTCTCATGTCAGACTTCTATTCAGTCATAAGTGTGTGTTTACATCCTACAAAATAAACTACAATTTACTTACAAATTTGCACTAGTTAGGGGATGTTACAGGACCTGATCCCATCATGTTAGATGCGAAACAAGTATATGGGTAGTTTGCAAAGAAGAGTGGTAAGAAAGCACTAGTGTCTTTTGTGAAGAAGGAGCAGTTGAAACCGTATGTCACTTCATCATGCAATGTCCTCCCTATAAGGACATTCATAGTTTAGTTCGAAAGTGACCTACGTTTTGATCACGATTCACGCCTACAGGATTCTTATGGAGAGAAAATTGATAGTATGATGTTTTGTTTGTTGGATATCGTGATCCCTTAGACCATTTTTGGTCTAGTAGACGTCCTTAAAAATTTTCAATTCAAATCAAATGAACACGTCATATTAGTTATGTGGTATGTTTCTATGATATTGGGTCATGGTATTATAAAAAATGTTATTTACAAGTTAAGAATTTGCATAGTAAAGTGGAAATGAATATCGAAAGTTAAAAATATTATTACAAATTTTTCAAAAATAAGTATATGTTTAACTAATATATTAATTATTTTTATAACAAATAATAATAATAATAATTTGGAATAAAATTATATGTTAATTTTTTTTTAATTTAAACAATATAAAATAGATAATTGGAAAAATATTTTGATGCTTACTGTGAATTAAAAAGTATCCACATTTAATGATAATAAAAGTGAGACATGACCTAATTGCTACATATGGTTGGGATAAGAAAACTCATTCCTAATCCATGGTTGATAGCTATAGTTTGGTTCCAAACTTAGTAGAGTGGCTATATTGGAATGGGGTTTCAAGTAAATGCCAATTAAAATGTAATAAACACTTAAAAATAATATCAAACTCAATAAAGAAAGAAAAATGTTATAATGTTGATAAATGAATGTAAAAATTTAAATATTAATACATAATAAATAAATAAAATTCAATTTATTTTATTTATAATTTTATTATCAATAATATTTTTAGATTAAAAAACATAAATATATAACTTATAAATATAATTTAAGATCCATTTTCTAGTTATTACTAGCCAAACAACCCACATTGATAGTTGAAATGTCAAACCTAAATAACGCAAATTGACAGTTTAAAGTTGAACCTTTAAGTTTTAAAGAAACCGAAACCTTCAAGGAGAGTGTTTTGTTTTGTGGCTTCCTTCTTTTGCTTTTAAAATATACAAAATTTGATGAATCGGCTTTTCTTCCTATTTCAACCCTTTCAGAGTATGTAAAACTGGAGTTACGTTTTATTCATTCCTTCGCCAACGAAACTAATATAACATGTTTGTGGAATAGGCTCATACTCATTACCTCCCTACAATAAAAACGTAAAAGTTTGATTTCGCTTGTTTTCTTCTATTCCTAAAATAATGTTACAATGTTTCTGTTGAACATGTTCATATTTTGTTATTCATTTTGTTAACCCGCTGATACTTTCTTCTTACCTTCCCACACTTCAATTTTGTGATCGTTTTGTTTGAAAACATAGGATTCCGTTTACTTGCCACACTTACAACGGGGATTGTAGTAATCGAAAATGTATTGTTAACATTAGGATTATAGTAATTGAAAATGTGCTAACCAATTTTATTTATTTATTTTTCTTATCATTATTATGGATAGATGAATTTTAACCAAACATTTTAATGGATAGCAATGGATCGCAAAGTATTTTCATAAGGCAATATATTTGTCGTTTTGTTGGCTTTTTCTCGAGGTGGGGAGACTAAAAGCATATCTTATACTAGTTTTTCCTTTTCCCTTTCACATTTTAAGAGAGCGAGAGGATGTATAAACCATTACATAGTAATTTAGACACAATGTCGTACTTCCCACCGCTCCATGTAGCCCTTCCACCACTTGCTTCCGCTTCTATTTACATGTAGGAAGATCATACACTTGACAAGTAACAACCCTATGCATTAATGACAGTTCCACTTAAACCACACATTGCTCTTCATTAAAAACACTTCCACCACTTCCACCTGAACTCTCTGAACCCTCTGCATTAACAATGCTTCCACCTAAGCATAAACTAGGGAGGCATTAGATGAGCAGAAACTAGGCAAGTAGCATATGAAGAGATAAAGAGAGGCAGACATAAACTAGGAAAATTCTTAGCAAGCAAAGATTAGTTTGTTCCTTGCAAGAGCTAAAGGTCTAACAATGCCCATGGGCTCTGTTTCATGAGAATAGGTAATATTAATCCCAAGTCTCATTTCAAATGCCTTCGAGAAGCTTAACATAACCCGCATCAAATAAAATGGCCTTAGAAATCTCCTACTATTGTCCTTGAACTTGGTTTTTGTCCTTGACCTTGGCTTTCATGGGAAGAAAATGAATGTACCTAGATATGAGAACAAGTCTCTAACTTACCTCAGGCTGATATTTAATAACTAGCAGAACTTCATCAACACCGATAGCTTTGAGTGCTTTAATATGCTCAAAAATTAAAATCTAATTGGTTTAATTTTCCGTATAAGAAACATACAACCTCCTTCATCACTGCTATTGTTACAATTTTATTAGGTTTATTATCTTTACTTGATGCAAAATCATTGGCTTATTCGCAAGCTCAATTAGAGGCTTAGGGACACTCAATTTCAAAGAGCGCAGCCTGGTTCTGAAACCGCTGATCAATATGAAGGCCTTCATGATGTGTTGTGAAAGGAAATAGTTATAAACTTCCCTCCCATGTAATGCACAAAAATTCAATTGCATTGGGCATCTATATTGTTACCAATTTAGCAATGAATGAAGGGAAATTGAATCACAAGCAATGTCAATGAAATATTTTCTTATTGTAAACAATTTCTGCTACTATGTATCCATCTGTTTCAATTCAATATTTTACAAAAAGCAATCGACATGCTTAAATTAGTAAAATTAATAAGAAAGTAACTATGGAAAAAAAATGAGTACCGTCTCAGCTTAAACTATGATATATTAGACAAACCGAGAGACTCTCGATACCTTGATTTTATCTTAATTTACAGTGAGTCCAAGAAAAGACCAAGTAGATGAATTATGGTATTAGCAGTGTATTAGAGTGATAAAATTAGCTATGCATGACCACCCTCTGTTTGTGTTTGACATTAGACGTGTGAAAAAATACCAAGATTGAATTCAGCCCGAATAAAAAATTTTGGAAACAAATTCAAACTATTCTCATCAAATCTCACAAAAATTTGAAAAAATTCCTTTGTTGAAAAAATGCCTCAACGAACTAACTGCTGCTCATGGAAGAAAATAGTGGATATTCAATATTCAATCAATATTTAGTCACTTACCCACGTAGCCCACGAGCTCTAATTCAGTTCTGATGTGACACCTTAAGTTTCTATGCTTTTTAATGTGACATTTGAACAGATCTAAAGGGGAAGTGGACCCCAATGGAGAAACAATGTGTGGGTTTTATTTAAATAATTATTAATAAAAATAAAAGAAATAGTTATGTGTGCATTATGACTAGATTGAAATTGCAGATCCTAAAACCTTGATCCATGAGGATATGGATAAGGATAGACTTTCCCAAAACCTTTCAGAAAAACCTTGAAATGATTCTTACTAAATTAGATTGGGAGAGAAAAATCTAATTTCCCCAATGAAGAGGAAATTAATTGGGAAGAGGAAGAAAAGATGGAAAATTTGAAAAGACAGCTTTAAAGTACCTCATTAAGGGAAGCCTAGGAAAAAAACAGGAAGAGAGCATCCTGGAATTTCTGGACGCAGAAATTAGAAACAGGCTTGGGAAAGCACTGCTTAAATAAGATGCTTCAGGACAAACAAAGGGTTGTCTATTACTGGAAGAAAAAATGGCCTTAGCTCGGGGGCGAGTTAAGGAGATAAAAACTCTATGGTTGGGAGGAACTAGTCATAATAACTGGTATGCACGTTTAACTATCTTAGTTCTGAAATTTATCCATGTTAAATCTGTGACTAATTGAATGAGTAGCATGTTAGTTTGAATTCATTAATATATGTCTGCAAGTATTTAGTAAATTTGGGTGTTAGACAAATTTTTCTCCTTCCACATGTTCATTCCCCATACATTTAATAGAATTATAATACATAAGTATTTAAAATCTGTATGGTTGCATGGGATCCATTAAATGATAATCATCTACCGGAATGTCTAAGCCATAAGGCTTAATTTTGAAGATTAGTATATCATTTAATTAAGTAAACCTGGTTATTAAATCAAATAGAAATGAATGGATCAAGTGAATGATAACCAATTTGAGTTAAAAACTAGAAATTTAAATCAGTGTATATATACATGTATCTATCTTAAATTTAGGATTAACAGTTAGATTTTTGTGTTCTAGAAGTTAGAATATTAAATTCTGAAATTCTGTGTTATAATGTTATCAGAAATATGGTAGTTATGCTACTACAAAAATTAATTATTCTAGAATGGTATTGAACGACAAAGGTGAAATTATCAAAAAGTTCCGAATTAATGCAATATAAAGACCCTTACATTAAGGAAGTATTTACTGTGGTTATATTACACATTTGAGTATAAAGTGAAAATAAATTCAACCTCCACAAGGGTGTTTGAGGACAGTAAGAAATTATAAAAGTTGAAGTATTACTAGAAGTTAATAGTACTTAAATAAATTTTAATAAATAGCAATATGAGAGATATTAATGCGTTGTACCAGAGTATAGATTCTGTAAAAATATACAAATACATATGATGGTGGCTATCATGTTTACCGAAGACTATTTTCTGAAAGATAAAAATACATTTCAAAATGGAAATTTAAACAGTCAATGTATCTGAGTTCCTAATTTCAGCAGTGAAATAGAATAAAAATTTAGTCCAACAGTCTAGGCACAAAAAACTCCCAAAAATAAATTGAAGTATTGTTATTACAACATATAAGTGGAAATCCTTGGTAGAAAAAAATGATCCCTAGGTCATCTATTAGACTCGTAAGTCATAGCTGAACAGAACGGCCTTCGAAATTTGAATGCATTGAAGACATTACCTTACCAACTTGTATATGCAAATACATCGGTATCAGTCAAATTTCGATGTAAGACTTTGCAGGCTGTAGGAATTATAAAAAAAAAAATCGACGGGAAAAATATACCTCTAAAGCAAAGAGGAAGGATTTTTTTAATTAAACAGAAAAAATGGTGAATAAGCGAGATAAACATATTTTATAATAGAATAATATTTTCATTACCTCACAGGAATGTGGAGGATGTTAAACAACTGTGTAAACAAATAACAAAAATCAGGGTTGAGATAATAATCCAAAGAGAAGGTTGAATGAGAAATTATAATTTCAATACACATTTTTCACTTATAGAAGAACCTGGAACATATCTCGTCATGAGCCTAAGAAGTGTGAGGGAATCAAAATCCTACGCAGGTGATTACGAGAAATGGAGATGAACCACTCCCAGCACCTTTTAAGAATTTGGAAGAACGACTTTCTGTGTAGAGAGAAAAGAGACTGCAACGCAGGGGGTCCTTTTTAATAATCATCGTCGAATGTACCTAAGAAGCTAATGAGACCAGCCTCAGGTATACAAAAATGATTATATTAATTAGAAGGAGAAACTGGAAAGAAACTACTGCGTATTAAGTTATGTGAATTCTTTCCTACGCTACATACATAGGGTTCGATTTCAAGTGAAGAACAACTAATGTATTCATCCGAAATTTAGGAAAACGAATATAGAAATGGCATTCCAGAAACCATTAGAATGACATCTTAATCTTTTCAAAATGCTTCAATCAAATTGTAAATAGAGTAGCAGCAATATAGAAAATGATTTCAAAACATAAATTCCCAAGTTAAACAAAACAAATGTTACAGGAATGAATCTTCATTTCAAATGTGAGCGAATACTGAGAATATAAATACATGAGTAAACATTAAAAGGAAATGCGAGATTTCACTGTATATATCTGATGTTCCACAGTGAAATAGAAATTGTTTTTTAGTGCCAAAACTATCAAACAAATTTCTGTAAGTACCGAACTGAGAGAGAGACATAATGGAAATGAAACCGGGGTAGGCGTGAAGCTGCATTCAGTGAAACTCAAAGAAAAATTATACTTTCGATGAGCTGAGCTTACATACACAGTAACGAGAACTGAAAAATCGAGCTGCCATGGAGATAAACGAAACGAGAAGTGGTGTACATTGAAAAACCTGAATTAATAGAAACTGGAAAACACAAAAACCCTAACTCTCTTACATATTACACCTGGCAGAGATCCATTGGCCATCCCTCCAATTGAGGATGCGATCAGTGGGATCAGACAAATATCTATTGCAAATTAATGTTAATGTACCGGTACAGTTGAAGAATTTAAATCGATGGTCAGATCCGTGACCTGGGTTCATATGAAATGTATTGTTTAAGTGGCTCGAGGAGATGAAATGAACGTCGACTTTACTTCCTTAGTACTAGCCTTGAAAGATGAAAATGAGTTCTCAAATGAGTGTGAGTCGACATAAATCTCTAGTCGTATGAATAGAAATAAAATATCTCCTTGGCATGAAGCCATAAGGTAGGTAAAGAACTCATATAGTCCTTTGTACTGTATGAAACTTGAGTCAAACGAAACCGTCCATTTTACATGGGAATCCGAGATGCAATGTAATTCCATATAGTATGGTTAGGGTATGCAAATAAAATGATATGGTATAAAATTAAACCGAGAACTTTGTAAAAAGGGGTTGGAAATATTATGGCCGGAATCTATAATTTATGTTTTCATAGGGGCATAAATAAAATATCTTACCTTTATTATAAGCTAGAATATAAGTTTATTTATGAGTCTAGAATATATAAGGGTAAAAGAATACATGAGGATTAAAATGTTGAAAAAATTAATAAGAGGTTATTATTAAAGTGCAAGTGGGTTGAATATATATAAATAAAAGCGAAAAACCAATAGACATTATGATATAGAAGAGAAAAGAAAATAGGTGTATTACACCCAAGCAAAAGCAGTTACAGATTGGCAGATTTTACGCTAAAAGATCTGCTTTATGGCACAAAATTTCTGCCAAAAAAGCACACAAATCTCACAAATTTTTGAAAAAAAATCTATGTTAAAAAAATGCCTCAACAAACTAATTACTTCTCATAGAGAAAAATAGTTGATATTCATGCATTCAATAAATATTCATTCACTTACCGACATAGCCCACAAGCTCCAATTCAGTCCTAAATAGAAGTAGCTACAAATTGGCAGATTTTACGGTAAAAGAATTTCTTTATGGCACTGAATTTCTCCCAAAAAATCACGCAATTTTGTAGTTTTCCATGGAAATATTGAAAACTTCAATCTAGGCATCTTCTACCTCTACATGATCTCTTTAAAACTATTAATCTGCATTGCGAGCTCTCAAATGGGATCATCACTCTTTATCACTATTATGAAAAAAATGACATGATAATTTAAAATTGGCTATTAAAATTGGCACGATATGTTAAAAGTTGGACAAGCGGTGAAAAAAAAATCACGAAGTGTGCCCATCTATGGACCACTTCTCTACACCGACATAGCACATCGATATAGCATCCCCATGCATGTGCTTATCACTGTCAACTTTTTTTAGAAGTTTTGAGAATCATTCTTCAAGGTCAAGCTTTAACGACAAAACAAATACTTCCTTCTTCTCAGGTGCCAAGCTTGATTGGTGTCTATTCTGCCAAAGTTGTGCTCGAGCTACAGGGATTATTTTGGTTCAAAATACAAGTCTGCGGTTGGTTACCCATCCCATTCTCTTACCCCATTCACCATGACCCATAAGGTAGGTTCTTAGAAGGATTTGATCTAGCTACAGCAGAGCAGGCATCAAGATCTCAATATGGTGGAACATCTGGATATGCTACTGGTCCTGGAACTATTGATGGGTAAGCAACTTTCTATGCTAGATATTTTGTTGTATTTTCTATTTGTATTTATTCCTTCAGGCTATGGGTATAGCACTGCACCTCAATCTGTAGAAAGGGATGTGACTGGCTACTGCGGGTCTTGGTACGAATGTGATTTTTGTACCAACTGTGCTTTGGTACAGTTGGAATAACACGAAAATTGCAGACGAAATGTATAGAAATGCTAAACAGAGTGAAGCATGATCCACACTCAATCCTGGATTATGACAGGCTAAATCTAGATAATGAGTCTACTACATCCAAAAATAAGGTATTGTATGAAGAGAAATATATACAAAGTTCATAGGAAAGGTTTGAATGGCTTTAATGATAATTTTTGTAATTTTTAAAATTTATCATGCTCAATTTTATGTTATTTGCTTAGAAATTACAAATGTGATTTTTGTAGAAACTGTGCTTTGGTACAGTTGGAATAACATGAAAATCCTTTGTTAAGTGATTAAGCTTCAACTATGATATCTAGCATGCAGAGGATGTGTAGTACTTTCTGTTTAGTAGTATATGCTGGGAAAATGGGTGACTAACAACAGAAGACAATGGAATTCCTTAGAAGATGTAATTTATGGATATCTTTGGCAATATGCTTTCTTGCAACATGATATTTTAAAGTTATAGATATGGTTTCAGTTCAGAATTTGGAACTATTGTAATATAAACCCCTACAAATATTATTATTAGGTCCAGGTTCCCTCTTTGATGGCTACATCCAACCACGGTGTTAGGATCAGTGTAGGGTTTTAATTGGAAGTGTTACTGCTCGATGGGGCTTGAAGTCATGTTCACTTTTTGGCAAGTAGCATGGCTAACTACCAGGTTACTCCATTGTTTGTAATATGCATTATGCTTCTTGTCTTGTTTACTTGTATTGTAACACCTATCTAGGTAGGCATGTATTGGTGAAGTGCATTTTTTTTTTTTTCCTAATGGAATTTCTTTTAGTTTTGGTTGAATGCAGTCTAAAGCATAAATTTACTCCCACTATTGATATTGTTGATATCGTAGTATTGGTCTTGTTCAAATATGTTGTTATGTCCATCTAGGTAACCATGTATTGATATTGGTTTTTTTTGGGTTGGATTTTGTGTGTATGGATTTGTTTTTAGTTGAATGCAGTTGGTTATAAAGTATAAATTTTATTGTTCATTTTTGTGAATTTTTTGGGGAAAGGCACAATCTTAGATGTTATATGATTGCATGGAAAGGGTTCAAGTTAGGATAGTAGATACTATTATCCGACAAATCTAGTCTCTCTCAAATTTTATTGTGTATTATTTGGCTACAATATCATGCTTCCTTGTGTATGTGTGTACCTATTCATATATTTTTGCATGTTTATATATACCTAAATATCATGAGAAATCCAACTATTAAATTTGTATCAAAACAACCACTACATGAGCTATTTTTAATTGGCCAACTTTCTATAATGGTCCTCATATCTCCCAAGAGCCAACCAATCACAATTTTTTTTTTTTGCAATAACCCACTTTATGATCTAATAGCTTGGAATTCTAAGTGAACACAAGAAATCCAAGAAAATTTGACAAAAGTAATAGACGGGTGAGTGGGAGATAACTTCCCTCCATCCAGCATGTTAAGGGATCGCAAAACCTGCAGCCGAATTGGACGAAACTTATAGATGGGTGAGTGACATATAACTTCCCTCTCCAACATGTTAATTAGTTTGGTAAAATGTTTTCCTCTTTTATTTTGCTCTGATGCTCTTTTTCATGTATTATGGCATTTCAATTGACATCTTAGTCATGGAGCTGTTGCTGCAGAAGTTTTCATCTGGCCAGTGTTGCTTTTGTGAGCATTACCCGCTTTTTCTTATTTTCCCTTTTCATTTCTACGAAGTCGAATTATGTGTGGCAACTCTGCCATTCAGAGCATTTATGACCAAACAAGTGATATCGGTTGAGAATTAGGTAGGGCATTAGGTAGGGCACTGACTTCCTTGAACTCAGATGGAGCTTCAATCCTTACACTGTATTACCCCTTTCTTCTTCATACTGAAGCTTCAATCCTTGCACTGTATTACCCCTTTTTTCTTGGTACTGTGTTCAGACTCGTCTTTCTTCATAGAACTACATCAAAATATTATAAAGCCCAAACAAAGATTAGGCTCAAGGCCAAGATTAGATTTTAGTCTTGGTTTAGCAATAATAGTTTGAGTGATCGAACTCCAGCTCAAAGCAGGGATTAGCTACCTTACCACCATCCTTGTTAAATTTATTTTTCCCTATAGTGCAATGCTCAATTTCATATTAGCTACTCGCAACCATCTTTGTTAAATTTATTTTCCCTTATAGTGGAATATGGTCAGTTTCATATTGAAATTAATAAGAATAAACGATATTGGAAATCGTGAAGGGAAAAAGTTAGCGTCTGCTTGATGCCGTAAAACGATGAAAGAAAAAAAAACATCAGTGGGAAAGAGGGAGTACAGATTTTGGTTTGAAGATGGCGCTTGAAGATTTTGGTTTGAAGATGGCTTCAATTGATCCTATATTAACGGTAGATAAGAGGTTTATATAGCACGGACAACCATAATTGAAGGTAAAGAACGATTAATGGTTCCGAACTCACTATAACTCACTATACATAGTTTTCGACATTAAAATTTATAAGTCTATGAGATCAGCCCCTTCTGAGTTCGAAGCCATCTGAGAGACATCTCAGAGACTGAAGTTGTTGTGCGCCATATATTTAAAAAAATGGTTGCTCAGCAATGATAGAGATGATTGGTTGCCGTCCGTGCAGGGACATTTAAATGGTCATTGCGTTTGGGACGAGTAATTTTGGTTTGCAAACCATTCAAAATCCATATTCGACTCTATTCGATGGCTTGCGTCGACCGGAAAACAAGACTCCGAATCAAAATCCATATTCGACCCTATTCGATGGCTTGCGTCGTAGCCAACCGGAAATCGAGACTCCGAATCAATAGCTGAGATATTGTTATATTTTTAGTTGTTTTTATTGTGATTTATTGGAATTTTTTGGTAGATTTAATATTGTACAAAAATTAAATTGTATTATTTAAACTAATTTATTTAACTACATATATGAACTCAAGTTATAAATTAAATTAAATAAAAAAATAAATCTAAAAACTTTTCAAAATATTCTTATTAAACATAACTCCATTATATATTTTATATTTTTTGTGAACTAGGTTTGGATAATGGGTGGTCGTAAAGCGAAGTGACAGATCCGACAGAGTATGCGTTTTTATGTTTCCATGCCTCTCCACTTCCCAAGATCGATAAAACCGCTTATCATCTGGTTTCTTTTAACCTTTATGGAGGCCAACGGTAATCATCTGACATTTCCTCCGCACAAAAAAACAATGATAAGTCATATAACAAGCCATGGCACGGCACCGGCAACCTGAGACCACCGACAATATATTCTCGGAACATTAAATCTAGGGTGAATAAAAACCCTTAAATATCTCGTCGGAATGCGCAACGAGTCAAATCCTAATTGATGCTTCTCCTCTTCGAGGTATTTTCATTTATGTATTAGGTTTTCGGGCTTTCTACCTTTCGCTAGCCTTTTAGACAGGGCAGTCCTCTTCTTCCTTGTGGCTAATAACCGTTGTGTTAACGTCCTTCAATTCTACATCGGCAGGGCATATATTCTGAGATCCATGTACAGCAGTTTTCGTCGAGCCAACCGTCGGGATGAACATAAATCATTTGGATTTGAAATGAACTTCTCTGATCGCAGCGTTCGAGCGCCCCATATTATGTGAGAAGTGGGGAACAAACTCCGAATGTTATCATTATAATTAATTGCAAACATGACCGATCCCCAGGAGCCCCACTTATCATTGATGGAGATGGTACGCGCTCTAAAGCCATTTATGGATAAGCAAAATTGGTCGTAAGCCATGGTTGCGCCTTCAGCTGTGCCGAACCTGCAGTGGGAAATTTTAATAATTGATATTGCAAACCACCAGGCTTTGGTGCATGATATTGCAAACCACAGTGATAGAAACGACAAAAATACAAAGAGTTACATTGATAATAGAAATGGCCCAGCCACTTGTTTACTTTATGAATTATTGTCTAGAGAGGTGCTTTCAATGATAGGCAGATGTTAGTGAAATGTATAGGTTTTAGGTGTAAGGTAACAAAGATTATAGAGTAGGAATTTTAAAAGTATTTTAGTTTAATTTATTTTTTTAAGATTTTTTAAACTAAATTTAAAAGAAAAATAGTATTGAGAAGATAGAGTGATGTAAATAAAATGGTAGTGTAATTATATTTAATTTTAATTAATAAGTACATAAAAATTTAGTTTTTACTATAAATTTAGAATATAACAAGATTCTTAACTTCACTACCATTTTATTATACATATTATTAAATTACAATTATGTTTACTTACAATACCATGGCCCAATATCATGATTTATTAATACAATATGGCCAAAAACTATAGATATATATATATATATATATATATATATATATATATATATATATATATATATATATATATATATATATATATATATATATATATATCTATATCTATATCTATATCTTGTATTTCTAAAATTAAATTTGAAAGCAAAGATGTATGGGGGAGATGATGTAATGACAATAAACATATTAAATTAAACTAAAAATTAAAATAAATTAATAATTATGATTATCAATACAACATTATAACTTGGTCAAATTACATAAAATTAAAAATAAAATATAAAAGATTAACTAGTATGGAAGAGATGTTATAATGTAATGTTTAACATTTTGATTAAGTCTAATTACATAAAAATAAGAATAAAATACAATATAAAATAAAATAAATATATTAATATACTGTAATGAAATTTTAACTTGGTCAAAATAAAATCAAATAAATAAAAATAAAATAATAATAAAAATAAAAATGCCCCATGCTATTAGGCCATGTTACTGAGAACCCATGGTATTAACTCAGAGTGTTCACATGGAATTAGCCTATGAGATTAACTCATGGTATTCATGTGGAATATAGTCTATTTAAAGAGGGAGATTAAACCAACTTAAATCCATGGATATACCATACCAATGACCTAGAGGATCAAATCTCTTGATATACAAACCTCAGAACCCATGATATTAACTTAGATTGTTCACATGTAATTAGCCTATCAGATTAACTCATGGTATTCATTTGGAATATAGTCTATTTAAAGAGGGAGATTAAACCAACTTAAATCCATGGATATACCATACCAATGACCTAGAGGATCAAATCTCTTGATATACAAACCTCTTTTAATGGAAAAAGAGATTTGATTCAATGTAATTAAAACATTTTAACTTGGTGAAAATAAAATAAAATAAACAAAATTAAAAATAACTCTTAAATAATAATAATAATAAAAATACTAATGGCCCAAGTATTAAGCCATGTTATTGAGAACCAGTAGTATTAACTCATGGTATTCATATGGAATATAGCTTATTGAAAGAGATAAATTAAACCAACTTAAATCCATGTTAACTCTAGATCTACCAAGAGTCTAGAGGGATCAAATCTCTTGATATACAAACCTCTTTTAATGAAAAAAGAGATTTGATCTCTCTAGTCACTTGGTAAATCCAAAGTTGAAATAGATACAGACTTAAATATATACATTTTAATTATTTCATCTTTTACTTATTTCTTTTTATTTCTTTGTATATGGTTTTAAGTAAAATTATAATTTCCTTATATTTTTCTATTATAATTTTTTTTTTCTTTTCAATTACATATGTAATGTTTGGATTGAAACTATTTTAACATTAATTTATGTTAATCATTAATAATAATATTTATATTTATATAAATTTTATTTCTCTTCTATATTGGGTTAGTTTTTTCATTGTGTATGGTTTTAAGTAAAATCATAATTTTCTTATATTTTTCAATTATAATTTTTAATTTATTTGTTGTTCAATTACATTTTAATGTTTCGATTAAAGAAATTTTAACATTAATTTATGTTAATTATTAATATTTTTATTTATATAAATTTTATTTCTTTTTATATAATTCTTTTTTATTTATTTATTAAAAGTTTTTATATGTTTTATTTTTCATTGTTTTATAATTTAATATTTTACATAAATAATATTTGGAAAATTTATAATAAATTTAAGTTTTTAGATGACTAATAATTAAATTTTAATAATATGAATCATTATTTTAATCTACATATCCAAATGAATCTTAATAATTTTTTTTTTGTCTGTCAAGTTGTTTGTGATCCTCGCCCTTTTAGAGTTTATGCATGTCTCCTCCTCCTAGCATAGGGCATGACCACCCCTTATGAAGTTTTATACTAGGTTGCCTTAGTGAGGAGGCCCATCCGCAACCAGTTGTGCTAGTTGGACTAGACAAATCTTAATAAATCTTAATTTATACTTATGTTTTATATTTTTTATGTCACATTTCTATATCTAAAAATAATTATATTTTTACTTATATATTTCTTAATTAAATTTATTAAGATTTAAGTTTATTAATTATATGTTTTGAAATATTGAGATTATGAATATGAATAATTATTTTTTAATTTCATTTTAGTGTGAGAGACATGTTATGGTTTTTGCTAGAAAATATATTTGTAATTTTATTAATAAAAACAAAATTAAGATATACAATTGAATTTGAATCTATTTATTATTTTTATTACTTTTTTAATGGAGCTTACATTTTGTGATCATTACAACATCTATCTCATATTGAGTCCATATTCACATGTTTGGTAATATTATTATTATTTTTTTTTTTTGGAGAAGATCACATTAGAATTTATTTGTTGGTCCATCCACAAATGAATGTGATCTTCTAAGAAAAATTCTTAGCAATAAAAAAATATTTTAGAACTTACAAGCTTTGGCCAATCTTACTAGTCCCTAGTATACTAGCTAAACAATATTTAGGGTTATATTTTGTAACATACACCATTAACTTCACAGGGAAATGTAAGGAGTTAAAATTTTTTTATACAATTTACTCATCATTACATAGAATGTTAAATAGTTCACAGTGTAATTTTATAAATAAGAATAGTAAACTTCTTAATCCCTTAACAACTTCCATAACAATATATTAACTCAATACTATATGATGTAATCATCCATTCATTTCATTACTCATATAATCATCACATAATTACCATTATGAACATCATAATAAGAAAGGAATTAACCTCATCATCTGGACACAATAATCAATCATGCCATTGAACACCAATATACCCTGGAAACCCCGTAGGGTGAAAACCAGCAAACGTTTAATTTTATTATTAAACGCTCGTGAGGGTGTTCAACCCATCACTCAATGGCTTATAAGGGAGACCATCCCTTAACCATCGTTTAGATAATATTACAAGGAAATATGCAATTATCTAGCTTAAAGCCATTACAATAAATATGATACCATTTACCCTCTGGTCTTCATATCTTCAGATCTTCAGATCTTGGTGGCATGGATGTACCTCCAATGGACCATCGTACGTTGGACCTTCCTGCAACTCGCACTCATCTGCATGAACATTAATCATTTACCTGCCACCAGGACAAGCATAATATTCCTTCGTACATGTCACCATCATTCCCTGCTATGATGCCTTCAACATAAAATTATGTCAAGATTCATAAAGTATTAATCAATGTGTAATCATGACAAACAAGTAAAGTACCTTGTCATTCTTCCTTTAATAACACATACCTCATATGTGCTGGATTATAAATCATCACAATAACTAATGCTTACATCACATAAGCACATTCCTGCAAGACAATGGCTACATCTCCCAAGCTTTCTTTAAAATAAACTGATACACCAGTCAAGATATTTATGCATTTGATTTACATAGGTTTAATCAAAATAGCTAACCCTTAAGCTATTACTTTTAGTGCATGGAAAGGCAAGCTAACATAACAATTGTTTCCTCCATGTATGCGAATGCATACCGATTCCAAAAGACTCTCCCTAAAGGAGTGCTTACATAACGGAGTACTAACCTCCTTCACGAGTCTTTCCAAAAGACTCTCCCTAAAGGACTGCTTACATAACGGAGTACTAACCTCCTTCACGAGTCTTTCCAAAGAAAGTCTCAATGCTAGTGAGCATGTAAACATATGTAAAAATACGTAATGGAGAATATAAATACATGTCATATTTTCAAGATTAAACTAACAATCATAGTCAATGTAGTTTTAATACTACAAGCTATCTTTCTTCATACAATAATATATATTATTGTTCAATTAAAAGCTAATACATGTGTTGCATGTATATACAAGATCTTCCTCCAAAAAGGAATTTAACATCATGTTGATGATCATATAAAATAATCACTTAGTTTATTAATAACTAATGTTTGTAAACACCATGGTAATCTACCCATGGTTTTATGAAATAATTTATTAAATAATTAATCTTCATCAAGCCCATGGAAAACTACTCATTGATTTATGAATACTATCCATGGATTCATTAACCTCTACCACTATCATGGTAACTATCCATGGATTTATGAATACTATCCATGGTTTTATTAATTCATTAACCTCTACCACTATCATGGTAACTATCCATGGATTATTAAATAATTACTATTTACCACAAATTGTAATATTTTCAATATAAATTTTATAGATAAGCATCGATCTGCCAATATATACTGGGCTTGCAATGATAAACAAGCCATCACAAACTACTGAAAATTAATGGATATCCACTATTCTTAGTGATCTGAACATTTATGTTGCAAAAGCAATGAAAATAAGAACAGAGCTATGGAGCATTCGTGATGGCAGGGCTAACTTGCCATGAGGTAATTACTTCGACAGTATCTCCCTCTAAACTTGATAATTTGAAACAAAAAGATGTAAGCTAGTCATTTGAGCTTCAAGAAAGATTAAAAAAAAATGGTAAAGCTTCGAACTCCTGTTCCAGCTTTAGCAGAAAACAATGGCAAGAAATACGAGAGACTTAGCATAAGCCAAGAACACTGAATTCCATGCTTAGACGACAAAGACTAAGATTTCTTGCCTTGGAAGTTTACACAAGAACTAAAACATAGATGGCACAGTACTGATTATTCCTACATCAAAAGAAAACCTTACAATGGCCTCAATAACAGAATTTCATGGTGAAAATACTCGCTGGTGCATTTCTGTTAATGTAAACTGCAACATTTATGGCAAAGAGAAAGAATACGCCATGCTGCTATTATAAAAGTTAACTGTTCTTTAAAGCTTGCAATATGTGAAGCTTCGTTCAACAGAAAAAGACTGGTGAATTGCTAGAGCCTGATGATTTCGTTCCTAGATATGCCATAACAGAAACAAATAGTTGGATTACCTGTTATATTCTGACACAACAAACGAAAACGCTGTCACAACTCGAAAAAATTTCTGGCAGCTCTCCACGAGGACTTCACTTCACTACCACCATTGAGCAAGGAAGCTCTGTCGACAAAATTATTTATATACGAAAGGTTGCAGAGGCAGAGATACTCATGAATAAATAATAAAAATGTATGACTGTCTGCCCTCCAGATATTACTCCCGAGTTCTTTTATGAATAGAGAATACCAAAGTCGTTATAAAGAATCCGTTTTACATAAAACCGTTTCTTGATTTTCTTGATACCACCGTCTCGGTAAAACATCGTAAAAACTATAAATTACAATGGTTTACGTGGGCGTTACATATTTGTAAAAGCTCTAAAATTCATAATTATTTTATATAATTTTTGTAAATTTTGGGCTAAAATTAACATAAAACAATTTTATTCAATAAATTTTTGGAGAAATATTTAAGAAAAAAGTATTAAATTTGATAAAATTAATTATAAAAATAAAAATTTAATCTTTAATGATGGTTTTCAAGCTCATGTGGTTATCATTTGTTGAAAATATTTCTAGATTATCCACACTATTATAGAACATTGGTAGAAGTTTAGAATCCCAACGAGGATCCATCTTGAGAACAAGATGCATAATGAAGGATGAAAGAGAGAAAATGTGAGGAATTAATAGTGCAAGGAGTAAAAAGAGAAGAACCAACATGAATTAGATAATAATATAATTTTATATAATTTTATTTAATTTCTAATTTTTAATGATTTTTTGTTTGATTTCTAATTTTTAATAAATTTTAATTTCTATTATTTATTAATTCTTATTTTATTTTATTCAATATACTTAAGTAGGTCTAATAATGTTTTAAGAATAATATTTAATTATTATGAGATTATTTTTATTTAGTACGCACTAATAAAAATACGTTTTTTTCTTCTTCTAAGTTGGTTTAATCTATTGATATAAAACATAGGCTATCCAACTCCGGAGGAAGTCTTAATCAGAAAATAAAAAAAGAGACCGCCCCTAATGGGGAAATAAGCCCATAGGATGCCGCCAATAACTGGGAAACCAACAATCACAAAGTTGTACAAGAAACAATGATTACAAAAATAGCAGTTATCACCACAGTGTTTATTGTTATCGTGTCCTAGAATGCAGCATAGCATAAAAAAAGTACGAAAAAGAGGTAAGAGGACCTGTCATCACGCTAGCTATCGGTGTGTGAAGGAGGAGTCTCCTCCACAATTGGACAAGTGTAGTCATCCTCCAAATCTTCATCATCTCCCTTGGATTGCTGAGCAGTGTTCTGAGAAGAGGAATTTGAGCTTTTTTCCTTCAGCTACTTGTTCGAGTGCGCAGAGCTCCCGCTGCCATTTCCCGCGCTACTGGAGGTCTGCGAACTTCATTTGAAAGGGAGGGCAATGCATTTTCTGGAGACCTGAGGAGGTCTCACAGAAATGGTTGAATTCCTCATGCACTTTCTAGAGCCAAAGGCGATATCTCCACGTTGCTCCTCCTGAAACAAAACAGAAGTGGTGGCGGTAATTCCTAGATTGTCCAAGGCAATGTTGAAGTGGAATTGAGCTACATTGCCCGCCGAAGGTTGGGTGCTGTAGACTTCAAGGATAGATAGGGGTGAGCGAGAGTCAGCACCTCTACCACTGCCCCACCTGCACCTTGTACGGTGCCTACGTGACATGATGGGGCTGAAGGCCGAATAATTATACAAAGAGGCCGAATGAGAAGACAATGAGGCTGAATGAGAAGACAGTGAGGCCGAATGAGGAGACAATGAGGGCGAACCAGAGGGAAAATGAAGTTGAAAAGAAGGCAAGCACTGCGAATTATCACAATGGCTAGACTTGGAGGGAGGAGAATGCAAAAGGGAGGTGTGAGGCAGGCACGGCGTGGGGTTAGCCTTGGAGGGAATGTGATTATAGTGATGAGCAAAAGGACTAGTGTGTCGTAGAGATGAAGGAGGGCTAACTTGTCTGGTCAACTGGTTAGCAAGCCGAAGATAAAGATGGAGCGGAGAGATGGAGCTCAAGAGCCTAGATGAGGTGAAAGACAAAACCAGGGAGTGTTGGGCATAAGTAGCAGTGTTGGGGATGGGACGCATCTCCATCGAAGAAGGCGTCGAGAAAGTTGCAGAGTTAAGGCAGAGCGAGGGAGCTATGAATGCTAGTCACAGATCACCAAGGGACTTTAAAGCCTTGGTACCACGCTCTAGTGTGGGCAGGTCGCTTGGCCAGGTGTCTCACCTTGGGCCAGCCACAATATTTTTCTTAATGCTCACCCGCATCTGGGATCTAATAAAAATACATTAATGATACTAAATATTTTCTTTTAATTTAATTAGAATTTGTTAATTAGATTTATTACTAATTATTACTACTAAATGTTAATAAAATAATAATCATTTTTGAGTTTATTTATGTGTTATATAATATATTTAATAATTGAACTAATATATATTTAATAATTGAATTAGTAGTAATTAAATATTAGAGCTTAAGATTATATTATAGTAAGTATAACTCTAGAAAATAATATTTAAAACAAAAATTACTTAAAAATTAGAATTAAATTATATACTGTTATTAATTAATATTAACATTAATTTATCTAATTAATTAATTCTTATTTTATTAGGATGGTTGATTTAATCCTAATTAGTCTAATTATATTAGGAAAAATTAATTATATTCAAAATTAATTTCAATAACTAAAAACTTGAAAGTTACTAATAATAGTTATTAACTAATTAATTTTTCTTTATAGGAAATAAAAATTAATTAATAAGGAAATTATTCAAAGTAACTAATTCAATTACTAGTATGCTATATTTAAGAATGTCTAAGCCCTGAAAAAAAATTGCAATCTAAGAATGCTTAAGCTCTAAAAAAAATTTCCTCAATGAAAAAATTTGGAATCATAGTGTGATTCATAGTCGGGACAAGATGAGGAACGAAATATTGACATCAAGTTAAATAAAAAAATAACATTTATATTTGACTAAACAAATATTATTTATTAATAGATAATATTTTAATATAAGGAAATAACTGTTATAATATAGTTGTTAATATTGAATTAAGAAAAATAATTAATCAATATGATTTCTTTTTTATGTAATGAATATTTAAAATAAAAAATAATATTTAGATCAAGTATAAATAATCAAAACAATGAATATTGACCAAATCCTAATGATGTGATTAATCCTAAAGGCATTTATCTACAATAAACAATTAATAAAATTAAAATAATATTTAGGTCAAACTTAAATAATCCAAAACAATTAATTCTAAGAACTTAAAGATAAATAAAAATAATAAATGGTCAAACTTAAATAAAATATGTTTGGGTTAAACCTAAATAATGAAAACCCTAAAATAAAAATAATATTGGTGTCAAACTTAAATCATCAAAACAAGTAATTCTAAAAACTTTAAAATAAATAAAAATAATAACTGGTCAAACTTAAATAAATAAAGAGTATTTAGGTCAAACATAAACAATGAAAACACTAAAATAAAAATAATATTTCAGTCAAACTTAAATAATCAAAACAATTAATTCTAAGAACTTAAAAAAAAATGATTAAAAAATAATAGAAATAAAATAAATAAATAAATAATAAAGAAAATAAAGTGTTTTCTTATTAGTAGTCAAAAAAGACAAATAAATAATAAAAATTAAAATCCCGAAATTAAGAGGAAGAAAAATAAATAAATAAATAAATAAATAATAATAATAATAATAATAATAATAATAAATAAATAAATAAATAAAGACTTAAGAGGAAATGACAGCAACTACTAATGCTAATGTAAATCTAGTGTTTTGTCTTTTCTATTAAGCAGCCACTTTGAAAAATCTGGTGTTTTTTTTTATAATTTGGACTGCCCACCATGGGGGAACCAGTCCATTTCAGATTGAGAGTTTAAACTTCTGCCCACAATGGGGAAACCGATTGCACATTCAGATTGTTCATCAAAATAACAAAAGCCTATAGCATGGCTTGCAACAATCGTAGGATGAAAAAACAAGAGAGTTAAGTATAACTTAGAGATGATGTACTTGTAGGATAAAAACCTCAAGGGCTGCCTCTGACTACTATTCATTGGTTGGAGATGGTGGTTCTTCAGTGATTCTGCACCCGAATTCATCTCCATCTTCGTCTTCCGCCTCCGGAGTTGACTCTTTTCCTTTGCTCAAATCCTCCACGCGCTGAACCTGCAAAGAGATACTGGGTGTAGAGAATAACTGGGTCGAGGCTTCCCTGACAGAACCAGCTGCGGCAGTGCTGGGCTTAGTGGGCCCATGAGAGGAGTAGAAGGTCCGTGAGGCGCAGGTGGAGGGAATTCCGAACTGGCCACTTCCTCACTAACTGTGACAGTGACATGGGCACGGAGAACCGGTTTGTCGAATTTGCACTCAAAAGTGAATTCTGCATGCTGGGAAGACTGGCGAAGGAAGGGAAGGAGAGGCGGTAGGGCAGCAGAGGGACATTCAGAGGTAAGGGGATGAGGCGTAGGGGAAGAAGCATAGGGAGGCAGGTGACATGCAGAGGGGGGGGGAGGCGGAGCCAGGGTAGCGAGGCACGCCCCTACTGTACCTGAAATCCTGAACATTATCAAAGGAGAGCTCTTCAGAAGACGAGTCGGTGGAGGGAGAAGCTTGAGACCGGGAGGCCCAACCATGACAAGAACCTCGTCGGCTTCGCATGCGATGGCGCAGGCGAGGCATGGCAGGGAAGAGAGGTGGATGAAGTGGGCAGAGAAGAAGAGGTAACAGAGGGCCAGGAGAATTGTGCTGAGAGGTTGAGGAACAGAGCAGGCTATGCAAGTGGTGAAAGTTCGGTGTTGTTTCCAGGCAGCATAAGAGCTTGCACCTCCGGCCTGTCTGTGTTCTAGCACTAGGCTTGGCATAGTCAGCAGGGCAGGAGGCTCCGAGAAGCAATGTTCCAGAGCAGACAGGGAAAACACTGTGAGGAGTGGCTTGAGCCATTGCGAGAGCCGAAGAAAACCAAAATGTAAACTTGCTGCGGAGATGGTTCGAGAGAGAGCTGTTAATGCTGCCAGGGGTGGCGAAATGAATATCGCCATTAAGTCGAGTGTGGGAGGCCATGTGGCCAGTCCCAACAGACAGCCTTGAGAGGCGCTGGGGGACGTACATCTCATCATCTGCTGGAAGCAATCGCATCCGGAGCTGAAGAGTCTTGTTGCACCAGAGCGTTACAGTCCTGATGTTTGTTTTCATCATTGAGGATATTAAGTGAACCATGGATTAAGGTAACAGAGCTCTCCACACCCATATTGGCAAGAAAGTCAGCAACTTTATTACCATCGTGTTTGATATGAGAGAAGGAGATAGCATTATAACTTTTGAGCCAGCGTTCCATAAGCTCAAGTCTGGCATTTAATCTCTAGCTGGTGGAAATCTTGACGGCGGATGAACCTGTGAGAAGGTGTTGAGCCATATTGATGAGTACTTGGGAGTCTCCTTCAAAAACGAGAGGAAAGAAGTTGTGGAGTTGAGCAAGGCAGAGACCTTGCCAAAGACCTTTGAGCTCAGCAAAGTTGTTGGTATCCCATCCCTGATGACCGAAGAAAATGGAGAGAGGGGCCCCATTGGAATCTCTGAAAATACCACCATAACCAGCCCAGCCTGGGTTGCCTTTGGAGGCTCCATCGAAGTTTAGTTTTACAGCTCCAGAGGGGGGGGGGAGACTAGCAAACAGGAATTTGAGGGATAAGCCGGTCAGTAGAAGAAGAGGATGGACTGATCATGAGTTGCCAGTTATCCCAGATAGCTCGTTCCTTAGGCTTGGAAGGAAAGTCCTCTTCTTTCCACAACATAAGGGAGAGAGTCTCTTGGAGGTTGCAGCAAAAAGAGTGCCAAAGAACATCAGTAGGAGTGGATCAGTTTTTAAAGACTCTTCTGTTTCTCTCTTTCCAGATGGTCCAAAATAGAAGGCCAGGGATGAGAAGCCAGAGGGAGTTGAGAATAGCACAGGATAAGGGAGCGAAGGGCCAGGATCGAATGAGGTGGAGAAACTCTTCAGAGGGATTACTTCTTTGACACCGAAAAATGACTTTCTCCCAAATTATGTTTGCCAAATTGCAGGAGATGATTGAATGTTGGGTGGTTTCAACGCTTTGATTATAGTTGGGGCATCGTGATGGTCCAATATATCCCCTTTTGGTTAGATTTTCCCATGTGAGAGTTCTCTTGTGAATGAGAAGCCAAAGGAAAGTCGAAACTTTGGGCCATGTTCCGGGAGCCCAGACACGTTGCCATATGGGATTGCGAGGATTGGAGGAAGCGAGGGAGAGTGAGTAGGCCTCCTTAGTGGAAAAAACCCATTTAGAGGAGTGACCCCGTCGCAGAACGTCCGAGTCCTCAGACCACCTGATCCGTCTTTGTCAAAGCTCAGCAGAGATGGCCACAGTGATGTCTTCTTGAGCATTAGGGATAAGGAGAGTGGCTGGCTTCCACTGTCTATATCCATTATCGTTCTCTCCCCTCCAATATTGGTAAACTCTATCCTCCTGTTGAGGCCTGAAATTGTTCCTGTGGAATTGATTGAGGGTGTCCACGAGTTTTGGTTGCTGCTGCCAGGCATCCGTCCAGAATTTGGCGGTGCGTCCATTTCTAATTTCCCAGAAGCTATGCTATTGAATTAGGTCACTGTGCTGCTTGGCGGCGTTTCAGATAAGTGAACCTGGGGCATCAGGGGTGAGCCTGATGAGTTCTTCAAGGGGCCAATTATTAGCATATTTTGCTAACCAGAGTTTAGCCCAAGGCGTGTGCGGATTTGAAGTCCATTTCCACCATAAGCTAGCTCCCATCACTTTGTTGCTTTGAGTTGGGTCCCTGAGGCCAAGCCTACCTACCTCTTTGGGAGTACAGACTTTATTCCATTGAACAAGAGCCCATTTCTTGTTTTTCCCCGAAGATCCCCATAAGAACCTGCGTTGAAGCATCTTGATTTGCTTGAGAACCCATTTCGGAGCTGCCAGGACCGAAAAAAGATAAAGAGGCATGGACTGAAGAACAAACTTAATAAGAACAAGCCTACTGGCCATATTAAGGGCTCTGAAGGTCCAGGAGGAAAGACGGGCTTCAAGCTTCTCGAAAAGGACGTTCCAGGAGGAGTGTTTGATGGTTGAATCAATGAGGGGGGCTCCCAAGTATTTGGCTGGAAGGGTTGCTATGGGAAATCCTAAGATACGATCAATACTGGCCTGAGTAGCAGCAGGAGTGTTAAAGAAAAATATTTGAGACTTGGCTGCGTTGACAGAGGTACCAAAAGCATCAGAAAAGACATTCAGGATGGATTTGAAGGCATGGGCTTCTGGCACGGAGGGATGGCCAAAAAGCATATTGTCATCTACAAATTGTTGATGGGTGGTAGGGGGAAGGCCATGAAGGGAAATACCTTTAAGGAGATTGACACGAGTAGCATTGTAGATGAGACGACCTAGGCCTTCAGCCATGAGCACAAAGAGAAAAGGAGTCAGGGGGTCTCCTTGTCTAATGCCTCTGGAAGGAGAGAAAGGCTTTGAAGGGATCCCATTGATCAAGATAGAAAAGAAAGTGGATAAGATGAGGTTCATGACCCACCTTATCCACAAATGATTGAAACCGAAAGCTTCCAGGATCCTTTGAATGTAGGTCCAACTCAATTTATCAAAAGCCTTAGACAAATCGATTTTTAATAGCATACCTACTTTCTTTCTGATCTTTAAGGAGTGGATGACTTCATGAGTGGGAATGATCCCATCAAGGATTTGCTGCCCTTCCACATAGCCAGTCTGTTATGGAGAAATGAGCACGGGGAGGAGAGGCTTGAGATGGTTGGCAATGAATTTTAAGATAAGCTTGTAGATCACATTGCAGAGAGAAATAGGCTGAAACTTGTCAGGAGTGCTCGGTTGATCTTCCTTCGGGACAAGAGCGATGAAGGTGGCGTTGATGGAGGGCAGTAACAAATGCATAGTTCTTGATTCTTCAACCAAGTTCCAAACTTCAATCTTGATGAGATCCCAAAAATGATGAAAGAAGTTGGAAGTGAAGCCGTCCGAGCCCGGAGCCTTGCTGATTTTGGTTTGAGCTAAGGCTGCATCGACTTCCTGTAGGGAGACAGAGCTTAGAATCATCTGATTATGTTCCTCCGTAATTATCTTGGGGATCATATGGGAGATTTGATCAATAGCAGAATGCCTACTCAGCTGAGGTTCATGGTGCACATTGATGAAATGGTCTAACAGTTCGCGCTCCATGTCTTCATGATTTTCCAGCTTTTCTCCTTGCTGATTTGTGATGTGGCTGATGTAATTGCACATTCTCCTTTGTATAGTGGATCTATGGAAGAATTTTGTATTGCGCTCTCCTTCCCTAAGCCATCGAACGCGGAATTTTTGCCTCCAGAATATTTCTTCTTGCATGTACCTATCGTTTAGCTGGCTTTGTATATTTTGTTCCTGGTAGTCGAGGTGGTCTATTCTCCCATTCTCAATAATTTCATATTGGATCTCAGCCATCTTGATTTTAAGGATTTTCTTTTCCTGAAAAATGTTCCCAAAGACTGAGTGGTTCCAGCTTTTGATTTGAGATTTTAGAAACCGGAGTTTTTGCTGGAACTGAAACATCTTAGATCCTTTAGGAGGTGAAAAGTTTTTCCATGAATTATGTACCATGTCCTTGAAGGAGGGATGATCGAGCCAAAAAGCCTCAAAGAAGAACGGTCGCTTTAGATGTTGATTAGGCCTCTGCCATTGTAGGGCAATGGGCCAGTGGTCCGACCCTGTAATGGGTAAGATGGAAGTTATGATGTCCCCTCCCATGTGGATAGCATTGTCTGAGATCAGGAATCTGTCAAGTTTGTACGCAATGTGATGACTACCAGATTGCTTATTGTTCCATGTATGCGTCCCATTGTTGAAAGGAAGATCGATCAGCCAACTTCTGCTAATGAAATCTCTGAAATGAGCACTGTCTTGGTCCAATCTCGGACACCCTCCAGATTTTTCTTCTAGCTTTGTTATCATGTTGAAATCTCCTCCCAAAATCCATAGAGGATGAGTTCTGTTGGCATTCAGAACCTCCATCGTATGCAGAAGCGCCACTTTACTAGCTAGGTCTTGAGGAAAGTAAACATTTGATAGGTGACCGTGAATATTGGTACCGATCAGATGAAAGGAGGCCTAGATGAGGTTATGGGCTGCATGGAAATCCCCAAGCTCAATAGCTTGTGTGTCCCAAATTATGGCAAGACCTCCAGAAAATCTAGAGGCATCAACAACAATAGAATAGCAACTGGGCCAGGCTTTGGAAAGAATTTTATCCAGGATCTCAGAAGTGCATTTGGTTTCTTGAAGAAATATGAGATGCGGTCTTTCTTGCTGTATCATGTTCTTGATCATTTTGTACTTCCTGGGGCTGTTCAACCCTCTGACATTCCAAGATATGAGCTTCATGAGGAAACATTAGGAAGGGGCTTGTAGAACCTCGTGAGCTTGGGATAACGTCCTAACTCCACCAACATTTCCCCAATCATGATGGTGCATTGCCAATCCGGTTTCCTACCTCTCTTCTTTGATTCTTTAATTATTTTTAGGCCATCCCAATGACTCCCTGGGTGGATTCCTAATTTTTTATGTTGCTGAGCCTTGGACAAGACATCTTCCAGGGTATCAATCTGGCTGGGATTGATATTGTCAAAGTCCTGACGTATGCATGCTTCCTCTAAACTTGGTAGATCAAGATCTTCCAGCTCAACACCTTCCAAATCTTCATCCATGATGTTGAGCTGACTACTTTCAGGGTTATCAAGAGAAGGGAGGGAGGGGACTTCCTGGGTAGCGTCAACTTCCATAACTTTTGATTTCGCATTTGCAAGAAGAGAATCAAGGGGTTGCTTGTGGCTTAAGGACTCTCCTTTTTCCGGTCCAGCAGGGTTGGGTGAGGAAGAAGAGGGATTTAGGGGGTTAGCCTAAGAGGGGAGGTTAGGGGGAACTGCAAGGGAGGCTTGGTTGGTGGCGCCAGAAGGGTCCGATTGGGCAAGGACTTCAAAAATATTGCTGGTCGAAGGGGTATTGGCCTGAGGGTTGGAGGCTTTGTAGCTGGGAGGGGGCTTTTTATGATGCTTCTTCCGACTAGAAACCTTAGTGAACCCATCTGCTTCCGACTTGTCAGCATCTTCAGAGCTTTTAGCGACAGAGTTCAGTGGGCAGTCCCTGAACAAATGTCCATGGGCATGACTTCTTCGACACTTGAAGGGAACATGTTCATAGTCAAGAGGTTGAATCCATTCAAAGTCATCATGGAATAAACTTATCACATCTGGAAGCGCCCTGTCCAGTTGCATGTACACACAAATCCGCGCATAAGAGGTGTACCGTCGAAGCTTGGTTTCCTCAGCAATTTTAATGAATTCCCCAAGCCCTCGACCTATAGCTGTGAGAGAATCCTCATCCCAATATTCAAGGGGGAGCGAATATAGCCTGATCCAGACTGGCGCCCAATTGAATTTTTCCTTATCTAGGTTGAAACGTTCAACCCAATCTCTGAGAAAAAGACCAGCTGAGTTAAAGAAATAGGGACCCCCATCTAGAACCCTATTTCGGTCTTCGATACAGTTGAAAACCACATTGAAGAAGCCTTTTGGCCTGAGCTGTAGCATGACATGGCCTTTGGGTTTCCATTTTGCAGAAATCCATCCTTGCAAAGCTTTTTTTGTAGGCTAGAAACCGATGAACTTCCCAATGAGAGCATGATCTTTCATATATTGAATTTGGGCATTTATTCAGTGACTTGGAAGGTCAATCTTAGGTCTTTCCGCTACAATGGGTTTGCAAGTGACCGATGTAGCTGCATTTGGAATCCGATAGGATTCAGAGGCTTGCATGTGAGTCGGATCGTTTGCCTGGAGCGTTTCCTCCGTTACAGGGTTGAGCCCACCCTGTTCCGCATTGTTCTTGTTTTGGGGATATTTGGAAGGGGGAAGCTGAGTGCTTCCCCCTGTCGTGGGAGCCATCGCCTATGCTCAGATGCAGCAAGACGTTCGATCCCCTAGCTGATGGCGCCACAGTGTAGAGATGTAGGTGGGTGCAGCGACATTGCAAGAAGCAGAAAAACTTAGCTCGTGCTCGTCCCGTCCACTTCTTCCTCATTAAGTGGCCACTTTGAAAAAATATAATTAAAAAAATTATTTCGTCCTAGCCTAGGAAGGTATAATATTAACACTAAATAAAACTAACCCTCGATCAGGGTGCCACATCGAGGCTGATGGGATGCAGCTGGTGTCACGCAGTGACGCGCACCAGACCAACAATTAAACCCAGTAACGGATCCAGCTTACAGCTGGCCGGAAGCAGGTACCAAACACTCTTCATCATAATGGAAGCAGATGATAATTCTGGCCGCTAGCGAAGCTTGTCAGACTGCCATTGGAAAAAGAGTTGCTCGATAAATGTGTTAAGGCAGCTTGAGAAGAGGAAACAAGGTAATGTTATCAGCAGGCTACTTCCATGGTAGTCCGAGGACAAGGAGGCTTCTGGTCTGCGACGTCTTCGTTTAACTTGGTATGTTATGGATCTCATAACTTACATACTTCATTTACCTGTTCCTCTTTATTGTAACAAAGGCAAAGTCATTTTCATGGATGGTTTCCTTGGCATGTATGTAGTTCATCGAATTAGTTGCTGGTCTTCTTTTCGATTTGGAACTATCTTGAAATTCCTCTGTTTCGATTGTACTAAAGGGTCCGTCAATAATTCATGCATGTTGTTTTTGGTTGTTTCCACTTGGCCAATAGACCCTTGTTTTACAATCCCTTCTTCGTTTCAGTATGAGGCTCAATTAAAGACCCTCTCTTGTTTTAACTGCACTGAAGGGTCCGTGAATTTTTCATGCATGCCGTATTTGGTTTTTTCGGCTTGGCTAGTAGACCTTTTTTTTAGAATCCCTTATTCGTTTTAGTATGAAGCAAAATTAAATACCCTCTCATGCTCCTTTCTGTGTGAAGCTCAATTTAAAATCTGGGTTTTATGGCTTATGCTGATAAAAAATGTTAAAATATCCGAAGCCTATGAGCTCATCTGTATGTTAAGGCATGATAACTCTTCTTCCCAAACCAGGCCTCCTCAGAGTAATTCTCTACCATGGGCCGTGAGGGTAACCTCTACTCTATTTCATAGTTCTGGCTACTTTATTAGGCTCGGTAAATTATAGCCGAGTCTAGTTAACCGACCTAATTGTTGTTATGGGTTTTGGAATATTCATTCATGGTCTATGGTATTTGTGATTTCTTTGTTTTCCCTTCATGCTATTGTTATCCACAACAGTGAATACATGGTAACAAGTTCAATGGTTCCGATATCTTTGAAGGAAGAAGTGGGCCCCATAAGTGATCATATGAATATTTTTATTAACTCTGCCTTGCCATATACATGCTCGTTTCATATTTCCATAGGGGTTGCATAGGAGATGTTCGTTATTTTAAAAACATGGTAAAAGGTCAATCTCGAAAACGTTAGGGTATGGGAAAAGGGAAGCAGAAGCCTCCAACTCATAATGATGGTCCAAGAAAGCACAGTGGGAAAACTAAAAAAGAGGTCATGTAGAATATATTTGATATGTACTCAATAGGAAACCCATGTTAGGTTGGCAACATAATTCAGGGTTGAGAGAGAGAAAGCAATCAGAAAGAAGAAGACATTGAATAGCAGGAGGCCACTATGGATTTCATCTCAGACCCCGAGAACAAAAGAGGGAGGATATCTCTCTTTCACCAATCTATCCATACGTATTGGATTCTTAAATTTTTTTTGGCGAAGGTAATGATCGATATGCAGGAAATGGAAGGAAACCGCAATGTGGTTTCATTTTTGCAAGAAATCAAACACGAAATTCAAGATATTGGAGTATCTTAGTATCATGCAATGACTTGAATTCGTAGAATTGAATGGTAGCTTCAATCCATGTAGCAAGTAGATATGTTAGGGTATACTACAAAGGAACCGGTTCCTATTGACTCATCGGATGGTTTACCTTAGATCTTATTAGTTTTTAATGTTTTTTGCAGCACGTTTATACTGTTTTCAATTATACTTTGATGGACATAGTAAAGTAGATATAGCGGCAAGTAGAAGGAAGAAATTGTTTCAATATTGGTTGGCTTTTAAATCCTTAAGGTGGCCAACAAACCTAGTTTCCTTCGGGCAGGTTGAGGCCACTAACTGCTTATGTCTATGTATGGAAATCTGCTCTCTTTTAGATAAATAGAAAATGGTAAGGCTCTATGAAATTTACAAAAAAAAAAAGAAGCACTAAATAAAATTGAATTATATATCGTGACCAAAAGTGTGTTGTTATCTATTGAGAAAAATATCCTTCCAATCGCAAGTAGATAGAACCAATGGAATTATAACAAAAGAGATATCAACTGCTAGTATAATATTAACACTAAATAAAACTAAATTATATATCGTGGCCAAAAGTGTGTTTTTATCTATTGAGAAAAATATCCTTCCAATCACAAGTACATAGAAATAGAGCAATTATTACAAGAGCAACATGCATTTGTAGTCCCTTTTGGAGTCTAATATCCTAAATATCGGTCTAAAAAACATGCAGTTGTAGTCCGTGCCAGAGTCTAATATCCTAAATATCGATCTGAAGAGCTACGCTAACCTCTTCACCTCACTTACACTTTGAATTAGGCTATTGGAAATGACCTTGAGGAAATTACAATGGTATATAATCACTAAAACTGATAGTGAACAAATATACAATATTATTTTTTATAAACTAAATAAATATAATTATTTCTTCTGATTTATATTTTTCATTTATTTATTAAAATTACAAAATAATTTATAAAAAATTCCTTTAAAATATAAAAATTACATTATTTTTTATCCCAAATGAAAGCTCCAAAAATTTTTGGACAAATTTAGGGAGAGAAAATTGAATTCCCGTTAACGATTTTATATTTCACACCTAAATGAATGAAATGGATTTATGGTCTTCATAGCTTTGGAATTTTAAATTTCTTTTTAAAAATTTTAAATTATACACGTTAGTGGTTGTCTGTGGATGCCCATTTTAAACTATTGCTCTCCCTAAGTGATGTGTGGACGTGTTGGACCCACATTTAAGATAGTTCTACCAATTCAATAAATGATACTTTTGTGTGGATGTTCATTCGTCCACCAACTCAAAAAATTTGAATTTATTTCATGCATCATCACATTCCTATGTTGTTAAGCCTGAGCACTATTTCCATCACACCTCGACTCACAAATAGGGACTCCTTTAGGAAACTATTTTTGCATATACAATGTTGATAAAACTCAAATTATTAATTCCCTCTCTAACCATCGATCTTCACGCAGTTCGTGTAACCGGTGGAATATAAGACGATCCTTATTAGCATGGTTTAAAGTAAGGGTTTTAATAATCAATCAATTCCATTCTACGGAAATCGAACCCTCTAGCTTCATAATATGGTTAGCATTGAAAAATGCCAAGACTAATTTGAAGAAAAACGTAAAATCATTTAAACAATAGAAAATAAATTTGAGATAAAGAATCATAGCATATGATCACAACAACTAGAGTAATTATTGATAAAATGAATTTTTAAGTGATCTATAATTTCACGTCACCTACTCCCCAAACGACCCTTTTTTTTTATTTTTTTATTTTTTTTATAATCTCAGTTCCAATAATAATTGTGCCAAGGGATAAGGTCTAGATACCTCTCGTAGGTATATATAAATTTTCTATTTTATTTATCACCTTTCGTTACGCAATGTGATTAGTATATATTTATATATATATCAACCTATATATAAACCATGCTCATTCGTTCATATTACTAACTTTATTGGTACGAAATGTCTTCATACTATAGTCACAAGTATAATTCCACCCTTATATTAATTTCATTAAAATTTTGTTATAACCATACCCCTCCTTTTCGATTGGATACAATTTATCATTAGTCACTTAACTAAGTTTAAGTTAAGTAACTTACCTTGGACTTCATATTAGATACGAAGGGATAATCTTCAGTTATCACGTCGATCATAACATACCCTCTCGAATTTTAATAGTCAAAGTAGTTACCATACCATTCACGGCCTCAAAGTATTTAATAGTCTAATCCCCGACATATGGATGAACGTTAGCGTTAATAACATCATGAAATATTATTACATATTTCTATTGATTTCGTGTTGGAATTCAATATTAATGTTTCGATTTGGATTGTGGTGTAGATTTCATATCTACTGACATAAGTTACTATATTATGGTGCATTGATTTGTTTTTGTACACATACATACATAAATGTCAATCTACGGTTCCACTCCTCGAGCCCATAACAATCGTTGTTTATTGCTCGTTTCCCTACCTAATGGCATTCGTTGTAATGGAAACCGTATGCAATGGTACTATTTCATTAAATGACTTTAGGGTTTTTCCATCACCACTTTACGCCCGCCTTGATCTACGAGAGAGTCGACCGATTGTCGCCACATGTAGCGTGAGATGTGAATTGGGTTTCTGAACCATCGATCTCTATTAAACACATCGTTGTTTCCTTTTCACTCTTCTCCGAGGGTTTTTCTTCCCAGCGTAGCATTCTCTGTGCTTACTCCGATGGCCACGATGCAATTCCATAGTGTATACCTTGCTCAGCTATCCGGGTTCGAGGCCGTGACTATGATACAGGTGATGTCGATTTGTTATTTACATCCGTTTAGTTTGGATTTGTTGAAATATCCATTAATTTTACTTTTACAGTGATTAAGTTTCCTTGCGGTTGGATTTAACCTATATACTAGAGCTTCTTCCAAAGTTTACAATAGGTTTCCGACTCACCATAAAAATTTTCCGCCCTCAAATTATTCTTATTTCCAGCGCATTCAAATTCTGTTGCTACCAAAACTTTGCTCTCGGTTTCTACTAGAGCTCATCTCTCGACCTGAGAAGAGGTATGCACCCAGGTCAAATTTATTTGGCCTTTGTTTAAGTTTCTTATGGTCAGATCTCAGGATTGTCGATTTCATTTTGTTCTCGACTCCTTTTATCCTTATACACAGTATGCTTTAACTCTTGGTTGTGTGTCTTTCGATTTCCTGGTTAGTTCAACCACAAGCGAATATCTATAGCATGAGACGTCTGTGTCCTTCATGGCCAAATCTGGCCATCTTGACGTCGGTGATTTAGCTAAATTTCGACGCTGGTGTTCGGCCCTTCTCGCGTTTGCATCCTCGTCAGGGTTTTACAAGGTAAATTAACATAGTTTATCTATGTATTCCTTCGTTTCAAAATAGAGCTATCATCCTTAGCTAATTTACGTCTCATTTGACTTGCAGATGTGTTTTCCATTTCCCGTATGAGCAAAGAGGTAAGTATTTATGCGGCGATCTTCATGTGGTTGCCTTAAAATTTTAATTTTGATTTAATTCTTTGTTCTCCTTTGTCTATATATTTTCTTGATTTGTGCAGGTGAGTTATTACTATGAAGGGGTTTGGGATTCTCAGTGATTTCCCTACAATAGCTCGTTAACATCATTTTTCCTTTTCCCTCATTAATTTCAGGTCGGTATTTGTGATTCGATGTCTTCTTCTGGCAAGAAAATTCTTCATAACTCATTTTGGATTTCTAAAAGCCGATAGCCTGAAGGTTTCTTAGGAAACTCCTCCATTGTAATTTATAAGTGGTGACTGGTCTTCGAGAAGTTCAAAAATTCAATCCCGTCAATACGTTTTTTTTGTGTGTCTATATCGACATAGCTACATTCTTTGTTAGTGATGGATTGTGGACTGTTTAAATAATTGTACCGGAGTATTTTTGGGTTTTTTTTTCTACTATTGGTGACAGTCATATTTCTTTTAATCTTTCATCGTAGATCTCAGAATGTATCTAGGTGATAAACATATTCATTTTCGGCTATGTTTAATTTCCCATTCATTTATCTATCAAAGTAATATTCCCTAATAGTTTTGTGAACACTAGATACTTTTAATTATGTTCACTTCTGATGTTCTCGAGATGCTACTAAAGTAACTAAATTTTCGTTTAATTTCAGTCCTGGAATACACTGAAGGATAGGAGATATATACTACTAATTTCTTATCAGTATTCTGCTTTCCAATTTAACCTCTGTACATATATTTAAAAATGTATATTTGTTCATTCTTTTTGGTACTAGGATAAATCCAGAACTTTAGATTGCCATGATGGCCATAAGTTCATAAGGTTTTGGTAATCACCTCGTTGGATCTTTTGTTTTTTTTTTTATAGAAGTTATGTATTTATAATTGTTCCTCCTGTCTAGCATGGCATACTAATCAGTTATATTACCACCTCTATATCACAGGCCTTGGATTCATTATAATTAGCTTTGTAGCATATTAACATACATATGTCTTAGATTTTAAGTTAGTTTAATTCTGTTGCTAGACATATAGACTAACATGTAACACCTACTCAGGGTTCTGCCATTTAATTAAATTCAGTATGTTGTAACTATTGATTCGTGGCATTGATATTAAATGTATAACTCTGTGGTTTCCATTTATTTATGTCACTGCTTATTTCAGATAGATATAACTTATGTCCAGCTTCCTTCATCTGTGATGCATGTAAAGGTACTATGCTTCCTTTTTCTGTATATAGTATTTAGTTAATAATACAAGAGCAGATTAAAGTTAAAATGTAAGTCATCTTTGGGAAAAGATGTATTCTCAGATTTAGACCAGCACTGGTTTAGAGAATCTGTTGAATTCCTTCCCATAGATATGATTCCTACAACTGTATAGATCTGAGAGGAAGTTTTCTTCTACAAACTTCTGTTAAATGTAGAGAATGAAAATTTCAAATTATAAATCTACTTAGCATCTATGACAATTAACAATATTTAATAATACTAATACTATCAATTGTAATGAACGTGGAACATACCACTTCTGCAATTGACCAATCCTCCCAACCTTAGAGCCCCTCTATCTCCAGAGCTCACCCCCGAGCTGAGACCACCTCCAGAACAGACCAACCCTTAATCTGTTCAGGACTAGCTTATTTAAGCTTTTGCTCCCCAAAGCCTGTTTCTAATTCCGCGTCCAGAATATTAGGATGCTTTTCTTCCTGTTTTCCTAGGCTTCCCTATTTAGGGATTTTTAAAGTTGCTTTCTGCCTTTCATAGCTTTTTACCTCTTCCCAACTACTCTCCACCTCATTGGGGAAACTAGATTTTCCTCAAAATCTAATTTGGAAATAAATTCTTTCAAGTATTTTTGAAATATTTTTGGGGAATTATTTGCCTCTATCCATCCTCTTGGATTTAGCAAGTGACCTCTTAATTCTCATTGGTCAATATGCACAACATTATTTTATATAATTTCCAAAATGAAATATTTAATTAAATCCACTAAAATACTTATCCATTTGGGGTCCACTCCCCTCGGGATCAAAGTTCAAATGTCTAGCTTTGAAAGAAACCATAAACTAGGGGTGTTACATATTCCCCCTCTGAAAGAAAACACCGTCCTCGATGTTAGTATCTAATTACTAGAGTTCATTTTTCAAACAAAAATGGATATTTTTCCATCATTTCAGCTTCTCTTTCCCTGGTAGCTTCTTTAGCAGTAAAGTGTTTCCACTGCACGTTTACTCTTGCTACCGTTCGATTCCTCAATTCAATTTCTTCCCGCTCCAATATTTGAAGCGGTTCTGGAAGGAACTCCCGTTCTGGTTCCACCCATATCACATTCCAATAAACAATGTGAGAAGCATCATGTATATATCTTTTTAATAATGAAACAGAAACACATCATGAACTTTAACATGGGGCGGTAAGGCCAGCTTGTAAGCCAATGGTCCCACCCTTTCTAATACTTCAAAAGGACCACAATATCTAGAAGCGAGTTTTGCACAACTTCCAGCATAAAGTGTGCTCTTTTTGGGTTTAATACACAAATACAGATGTTCCCCACTTTAAATTCTCGATGTAATCTCTTCTTATCGGCATATTTTTTCTAGCGATCTTGTGTTGTCTTGATGTTTCTTTGTATTTGTTTAACAATTCTTTGCATCTCTTGTCAAGCATCTGGTCGAAACATTAGCTTATCCTCAGGTTGGCTCTAGCTCAAAGGAGTACGACATTTCTTTCCATAGAGTACCTCAAACGGACTCATTCTAATAGATCATTGGTAGCTGTTATTATAGGCAAATTCAAATAAATGCAAGTAGTCTTCCCATTTTGATGGCCTATCCATCACATACATTCTCAGCATATCCTCAAAAATCTGATTAGTTCTCTCTGTCTGACCATAGGTCTGAGGGTGATAGGAAGTACTAAAATTCAACTTAGTGCCCATACCTCCAAATAGACCTTTCCAAAACGCTGCTGTGAACTTAACATCTCTATCTGAAACAATCATCTTTGGGACCCCATGCAATTTTACTATCTCTTTTAGAAACACATCTGCTACTTAGGCTGTCCCAAAAGTAGACTTTACAGGTTTGAAGTGTGCAGCTTTTGTTAAAATGTCTACTACTACCATCACTGAATCGTGTTGGTATTTAGTTTTGGGTAGCCCTGTTATAAAATCTATAGAAACTGTGTCCCATTTCCATTCTGCAATCGACAAAGGGTGTAAAAGACCAACAGGATGTTGATGCTCAACTTTAACTAGTTGACACTCCATGCATCTAGCTAAATATTCTGCTACATCTCTTTTCATTCCTGGCCAAACAAATTCTTTTTCAAATCTGTTAACAATTTCTGATATCCACGATGCCCGGTATACGACTGTTTGTGATATTCATCTAGAATCTCTCTTTTCAAGGACTCCACATTGGGGATATATAATCTGTTTTTGCAGCAAATTAGCCCTTTTTGGTTTTGAGTGTAATCAACCATCTCCTTATTTAGTAGTTTCACCTGTAGTGTTTCATAATTTGAATCCTGGTCTACTGCCTTTTTCACTAAATCTTCTAAATCAAAATTAGCACTACTTCCAATACTATTTATATTTTGGCAAGCATTTCTGCTCAAAGCATCCGCAATTTTATTTTCTTTCCCTCTGATATGTTTTAGGTCCATATCAAATTCACTTAGAAAAGACAGCCATCTGGCCTGTCTAGCATTCAAATCAGTTTGGGAAAAGAAATATTTAAGACTAATATGATCAGTCATCAATGTAAATTTCTTTCCAAGAAGATAGTGCCGCCACATCTTCAAGGCATGAATAACAGCAACCAACTCCAAATCATATGCACTATAGTTCTGTTCATGTGTCTTCAGTTTCCTAGACTCATATGCAATAAATGAATTTTTCTGCAACAGGACTCCTCCCAACCCCTCTCTACAGGCATCCGTGCATACTACAAATTCCTTATCAGGATCTCCAATTTTTAGTATAGGGCTGTAGTGAGTTTTAATTTTAATTGTTCAAAACTGTTTTGGAATTTTTCAGTCCACTCAAATCTGACACCTTTTCTTTGTAGGGAGGTTATGGGATATGCTATTGCAGAAAATCTTTCCACAAATCTGCGATAATAACCTACAATCCCCATGAATGATCTCACTGTTGAAACATCATTTGGCACCGACCATTCTCTAATAGCCTTTATCTTTTCAGGGTCAATATCCAACCCTTTTTCAGAAATAATATGTCCCAAGTATTGGATCTTGTCCTTATAAAATTCACATTTGCTGAATTTGGCATACAACTGGTTTTCTTTCAGAGTTTGTAACACTATCCTCAAGTGTTCTTTGTGCTCCTCCCATGGGGGTGTCACTAACAAAGCAATATTATATCATGTGCATTCATATTGGGGTAAAAAAAATTAGACAAACCAAAAGAATTATATTGGATATATAAATAAGGGTTAGTGGGTTTTTTTATTATATATGAAATATAAATAATTTAAGGTATTTTTTATTTTATTTTTTGGACCAAGCGAGCTGGTTTTGTGGGTTTGGCAAGGGAGAGCGCCTGAGGGATCATTCGCATTGCAATAACTGAGTGATTCACATTGTAGCAAAATAGGGATTCACATTGCAACAATCTAGTGTTTTTCGGGTTTGGCAAGGGAGAGAACATTAGGTATCATTGAGTGCACGAGAGATCATTCACATTGCAACAACTGAGGGATTCACATTGCAGCAACTGAGAGATCATTGGCATTGCAAAAATATGGTGTTTTGCAGGTTTGGAAAGGGAGAGTTCATGAGGGATCATTCACATTGCAGCAAGTGAGGTATCATTCACATTGTCTTGGACCATTAAATGCTACAAATCATAGTGAGATGTGCTTGAGTGTTAATTGGGTAATCACATAGTGGGAATATTAATATGCATCTCCTATGTATATCATAAGAAGAAAGGTGAATTTTAGGATGCATGTGGGGTCACAAGAGAGGCATCATGTTATTATGTTAAGGATATAAATATAAAGGGGTATTAAAAATGTTAATGAAAAAATGGATACCTACAATATCTAGTGAAAGTATGGGTTTATTAAATTGGGAAAATGTAATGAGTTAGTATTGGTAGGGGGTTAAATAAAGTGATTTTTAGAGGTATTTTTCAATATGTAGTCAAATTAAGGGTATTTTTTAGTATGCCACGAACGCACGTGCTATGTCATAGGTTAATTGAGTGACACCCCTGTGGCTCCTCCTCACTTTTTGAGTAAACTAAAATATCGTCTATGAACACTAGTACAAATTTATCCAAATACTTGTTTAAAACATTGTTCATTAAGCACATAAAGGTGGCAGGGGCATTTGTCAAACCGAAAGGTAGGACTAAAAATTCGTAGTGACCATACCTGGTTCGAAAAGTTGTTTTGCTAATGTCTTCCTCCTTAATTCTGAGCTGGTGATAACCAGTCCTTAAGTCAATCTTCGAGAATACTAAAGCTCCTCTTACCTAATCAAAGAGATCATAAATTCGAGGCAAGGGATATCTGTTCTTAATTGTCAACTTATTCAGTTGACGATAATCAATGCACATTCTAAAGGTTCCATCCTTATTTTTCACAAATAGCACCGATGCTCCCCAAGGGGACACACTCAGTCTGATATAACCCTTATCTAACAATTCTTGCAATTGCATTTTCAGCTCCATGAGTTTAGGGGGGCTCATTCTATAAGGGGCTCGGGAAACAGGTGTTGCTCCAGGCACCAGATCGATTGAAAATTCAATCTCTCTTTTTGGGGGAAGATGAGGAATCTCATCTGGAAAAAATTCCTTAAACTCTCTCACCACTGGCAAAGTATCCAGCAGATTTCCTTCAGGTTGTTGTTCTATTTCTTCAACATGTAGTGCATAAACTTGATATCCTTTCCTAGCTATTCTTTTTAATTGCAGTGTTGATATTTGTCTTACAGAGATGGGTTTTGGTTTTCCCTTGATAATAAAAGGCTTTCCTTCTTCATCTATGCATTGCAGAGTTTTATCCCAACAGTTCATCATAGCCTTTCTCTTTTCCAGCCAGTCCATTCCTATCAGCAAGTCATATGAGCCTAAGGGCAGAATGTTTAAATTCACTTCTGTATGAAAACCATTTAATTTAATTGTTGTTCGGGGTAATTTATGTGTTACCTTCCTCTTGGTTCCAGTGGCTAACTGGACCAACCAAGACTGCTGAGACTTTTCAGTTTTGAGATTGCATTTTTCTACAATTTTTGGACTAATGTAACTCAAAGAAGCACCCGAATCAATAAAAAAAGTAACAGATTGGTCAACAATCTTACCTTCCATCTCCACCATGGTAGCTTGATGTTCCGCTTGTTGATTCTCCAAGCCTGCACTGATATTGGGTATATTTCTTGCTATGTCATTTACTGTGGTAGCTTCTCGATCTCTCATAATCATCTAAATGTTTCGGTGGGGAAAATCCCTCAAAATATGGGGTTCTCCACATCCCCATCATTTCAAGGGTTCCCTCATTTTAACTGTGCCTTCTTTCTTATTGTCTCCATCTATGTGCTTTGAACCCACTTGGGACTGATCAGTTTGAATTTCTTTGGGTTTGTTCAATTTCTTCCGCTGATGATCCCTGCCAAATTTCTTCAAATACGCTGGTTTTTGTTTCTTCCCTTTGAAATCACTCTTATTTACCGAGCTTTTTCCATGTTCATTTTTGCCTTTAAACTACTGGTAACATAATCTAGCTTTTCTCACAGCTTCATCCATGGTTTTTGGATTATAAAACTCTATTTTCTCCTTATATATAGCAAGCAAACAGTTCAAAAACCTTTGCACCTTTGCATTCTCTTCACGGATGTAAGGGACATATCTCAACAGATTTGTAAAATTAGTGACAAATTCATCAATAGTAAGTTGTCCTGGTCTAAGCTCATGAAATTCCTTTGATTTATCATCATAATAACGTTCATTTAAATAGCAGTTTTTAAACTTAACCTGGAAATATTCCCAAGTAACTGTCTTTTCATCAATAGCATGAACCATTTTCATCTCCTCCCACCACAAGGTAGCCTTACCTTGTAGCTGGTAGATAGCTAGTCCAACCTTCAGATTTCTTTCATATTCATAGACTTGGAAATATTTAATCATGTTCAACAACCAGGATTCAGCATCTTCCTCCTTCTCCCCATCATAGGAGGGAGTTTTGATCTTTCAGAATTCCCCGTGTTATTCCTTTTTCTACTTATACTGATGCCTAACAGCATCATCTTCCTCAGACTCATCATTCTTCCTCTTTCCGGAACCTTCGCCTTCTTCGCTGTTCCACGAAGTTAGTTCTCTAATGATCTTTTCCTGCTCCTCACTGGCTAATGACAATCTGTCATTCTGGCTTCTTAGCTCAGCCATCTTTCGTTGCAAACTGTGCAACATAGCCATCAATGGAGCGTTGGGATCTGGTGTATTATCTTCATCACGCAGATCAACATAAATCTCATCACTTCCAGCCATTGGAATTGTTTATTTCAGCACCACACTGTACACTAAACAACACAGACCAGTAATTATTTTTTTTTCCTTCTTAACAATAAATAATTTACACAGTGAGCACACAACAAGAATGAGCACAACAACAACAACCCAGTTCTATGTAACATGAGCTCTGATACCATTTGTCACGTCTCCTACTCCCCATACGAACTTTTTATTTTATTTTATATAATCTCAGTTCCAATAATAATTGTGCCAATGGATAAGGTCTAGATACCTCTCGTAGCTATATATAAAATTTCTATTTTATTTATCACCTTTCCTTACGCAATGTGATTAGTATATATTTATATATATATCAACCTATATATAAACCATGCTCATTCATTCATATTACTAACTTTATTGGTATGAAATGTCTTCATACTATAGTCACAAGTATAATTCCACCCTTATATTAATTTCATTAAAAAAAATTTATAACCATACCCCTCCTTTTCGATTGGATACAATTTATCATTAGTCACTTAACTAAGTTTAAGTTAAGTAACTTACCTTGGACTTCATATTAGATACGAAAGGATAATCTTCAGTTATCACGTCGATCATAACATACCCTCTCGAATTTTAATAGTCAAAGTAGTTACCATACCATTCACGGCCTCAAAGTATTTAATAGTCTAATCCCCGACATATGGATGAATGTTAGCGTTAATAACATCATGAAATATTCTTACCTATTTCTATTAATTTCGTGTTGGAATTCAATATTAATGTTTCAATTTGGATTGTGGTGTATATTTCATATCTACTGACATACGTTACTATATTATGGTGCATTGATTTGTTTTTGTACAAATACATACATAAATTTCAATCTATGGTCCCACTCCTCGAGCCCATAACAATCGTTGTTTATTGCTCGTTTCCCTACCTAATGGCATTCGTTGTAATGGAAACTGTATGCAATTTTACTATTGCATTAAATGAATTTAGGGTTTTTTCCATCACCACTTTACGCCCACTTTGATCTACGAGAGAACTGACCGATTGTCGCCAGGTGTAGCGTGAGATGTGAATTGGGTTTCTGCAACATCGATCTCTATTAAACACATCGTTGTTGCCTTTTCACTCTTATTTGAGGGTTTTTCTTCCCAGCGTAGCGTTCTCTGTGCTTACTTCGATGGCCACGATGCAATTCCATATTGTATACCTTGCTCAACTATCCGGGTTTGAGGCTGTGACTATGATACAGGTGATGTCGATTTTTTATTTACATCCGTTTAGTTTGGATTTGTTGAAATATCCATTAATTTTCCTTTTACAGTGATTAAGTTTCCTCGTGGTTGGATTTAACCTATATACTAGAGCTTCTTCCAAAGTTTACAATAGGTTTCTGACTCACCATAAAAATTTTCCTCCCTCAGATTATTCTTCTTTCCAGCACGTTCAACTTTTGTTGCTACCAAAAATCGGCTCTCGGTTGCTACCAGAGTTTAGCTCTCGACCTGAGAATAGGTATGCACCCAGGTCAAATTTATTTGGCCTTTGTTTAAGTTTCTTATGGTCAGATCTGAGGATTGTCGATTTCATTTTGTTCTCGACTCCTTTTATCCTTATACACAGTACGCTTTAACTCTTGGTTGTGTGTCTTTCGATTTCCTGGTTAGTTCAACCACAGGTGAATATCTATCGCATGAGATGTCTGCGTCCTTCATGGCCAAATCTGTCCATCTCGACGTCGGTGATTTAGCTAAATTTCGATGCTGGTGTTTGTCCCTTCTCACGTTTGTATCCTCGTCAGGGTTTTACAAGGTAAATTAACACAGTTTATCTATGTATTCCTTATTTTAGACAGAGAGCTGTCATCCTTGGCTAATTTACGTCTGTTTTGACTTGCAGATGCATTTTCCATTTCCCGGATGAGCAAAGAGGTAACTATTTATGCGGCGACCTTCATGTGGTTGCCTTAAAATTTTAATTTTGATTTAATTATTCGTTCTCCTTTGTTTATATATTTTCTTGATTTGCACAGGTGAGCTATTACTCTAAAGGGGTTTGGGATTCTCAGTGATTTCCCTACAGTAGCTCGTTAACATCATTTTTCCTTTTCCCTCGTTAATTTCAGGTCGGTATTTGTGATTCGATGTCTTCTTCTGGCAAGAAAATTGTTCATAACTCATTTTGGATTTCTAAAAGCCGATACCTTGAATGTTTCTCAGGAAACTCCTCCATTGTAATTTATAAGTGGTGACTGGTCTTCGGGAAGTTCAGAAATGCAATCTCGCCAATACATTTTTTTTTTGTCTATATCGAGAGAGCTACATTCTATGTTAGTGATGGACTGTGGACTGTTTAAATAACTGTATCGGATTATTTTTGGGTTTTATTTTCTACTATTGGTGACAGTCATATTTCTTTTACTCTGTCATTGTAAATCTCATAATGTCTCCAGGCGATAAACATATTCATTTTTGGCTATGTTTAATTTCCCATTCATTTATCTATCAAAGTAATATTCCCTAACAGTTTTGTGAACACTGGATACTTTTAATTATGTGCACTTCTGACGTTCTCGAGATGCTACTACAGTAACTAAATTTTCATTTAATTTCATTCCTGGAATACACTGAAGGATAGGAGATATATATTACTAATGTCTTATCAGTATTCTGCTTTCCAATTTAACCTCTATACATATATTTAAAAATGTATATTTGTTCATTCTTTTTGGTAATAGGATAAATCCAGACCTTTAGACTGCCATGATGGCCATAAGTTCATAAGGTTTTGGTAATCACCTCGTTGGATATTTTGTTTTTTGTTTTTTATAGAAGTGATGTATTTATAATTGTTCCTCCTGTCTAGCATGCCATACTAATCAGTAATATTACCACCTCTATATCACAGGCCTTGGATTCATTATAATTAGCTTTGTAGCATATTAACATACATCTGTCTTAGATTTTAAGTTAGTTTAATTCTGTTGCTAGACATATAGACTTACCTGTAACACCTACTCAGGATTCTGCCATTTAATTGAATTCAGTATACTGTAACTATTGATTCATGGCATTGATATTAAATGTATAACTCTATGGTTTCCATTTATTTATGTCACTGCTTATTTCAGATAGATATAACTTATGTCCAGCTTCCTTCATCTGTGATGCATGTAAGGGTACTATGCTTCCTTTTTCTATACATAGTATTTAGTTAATAATACAGGAGCAGATTAAAGTTAAAATGTAAGTCATCTTTGGGAAAAGATGTATTCTCAGATTTAGACCAGCACTGGATTAGATATTCTATTAAATTCCTTCCCATAGATATGATTCCTACAACTGTACAGAATTTAGAGGAAATTTTCTTCTACAGACTTCTATTAAATGTAGAGAATGACAATTTCACATTATAAATCTACTTAGCATCTATGACAATTAACCATATTCAATCATACTAAAAATATCAATTGTAATGAATGTGGAACATACCACTTCTGCAATTGACCAATCCTCCCAACCTTAGAACCCCTTTATCTCCAGAGCTCACCCCCGAGCTGAGACCACCTCCAGAACATACCAACCCCTAATCTATTCAGGACTAGCTTATTTAAGTTTTTGCTCCCCAAAGCCTGTTTCTAATTCTGTGTCCAGAATATCAGGATGCTTTTCTTCCTGTTTGCCTATGCTTCCCTATTTAGGGATTTTTAAAGCTGATTTCTGCCTTTCACAGTTTTTTACCTCTTCCCAACTACTCTCCACCTCATCGGAGAAACTATATTTTCCTCAAAATCTAATTTGGAAATAAATTCTTTCAAGGATTTTTGAAATATTTTTGGGGAATTATTTGCCTCTATCCATCTTCTTGGATTTAGCAAGTGATCTCACAATTCTCATTGGTCAATCTGCACAGCATTATTTTATTTTATTTCCAAAATGAAATATTCAATTACATCCACTAAAATACTTATCCATTTGGGGTCCACTCCCCTTAGGATCAAAGTTCAAATGTCTAGCTTTGAAAGAAACCATAAACTAGGGGTGTTACATATAATAACCATGGTAATAATACAAGAGTGAACATAGTGAAAAAATATAAGACGACAACTGTCCATTATGAGATTGTATGCATGTAGTGCTCACATGCAAGCCACGTGCTCCAATGACTTCTCAACTTATTATCAAAGTCCCCATGACCTAGAAAATCTAGAGCCTTCTACTCACTTGCCAACGCAAAATACAGAGGAGAGAGGAGTTCAGAAAAGGAAAAACCTATATATGCAAGATGATATTTTGCCACAGGTGATTCCTAATCCTGAAGAAATTGATTATAAATTGATGAAATCTTAGCTTTTATAGAACATTTGGAAAGATCAGGGAACCATTTGTTTGAGAACATGCTACCTTACGGCTTCTCAACTGGTTTTTCTGGAAGTCTGCTATATTCTTCAGAGTTTTGTATAGCCGCATGCAATACATATCTTCCATGGTGCTTCTCATTTTGTTTCTTTCACTCCTTTCTCTCGTTTTCTGCAATTTATTTCTACTCTGCTTTCTAACAAAATAAAGAGCCACCCAAAGCTGCCCAGTGGAAATTCAAATTTCGAGAGTCAATATGCCTCAATATCAATGACAATTCAAATTTCAAGCAGGGAAAGATAGACGGGGAAAGACTAAGCTGGAATAGGGCGGAGTGGTTATGAAGCGGAGGGGGATAGGGATTAGGAAGGGGAGCAGTTATGAAGGAGAATAAGTGTTATAAAGTGAAGCCTAATATTATCCCTGTTGGTTGGATGTGGATTTTTAAATGATAGCAACCAGAAGTTCTTAAGGGGAAAGAGGCTCCCAACCTTCCTTCGAATGACCTTCTTGACATTGCATATTGCACATCATGAGGACCAACCTTAGTGAGAACTCTAGTACAATGATAATAGAGGAAAGAGAATGTCCAAGAAACATAGGATTACCAAGGTCTTCAACTCTATCCATTGGAAACCTCCCATTCATGGAAAATGATACATTTTTTCAGCATAAATCAATTTAAATTAGACATTGCAAATATAAAAACAAAATAAACATCTAATAATGAAAAATGAGCACCCAAGTACCATATTTTATTGATACAAGTCAAAAGAACAGGTAAAATGTACATATTAACCTCCCACTCATGAAAATTAATACCTTTTCCATGAGCAAAAATCAATTTGACTTGGAAACTGCAAATATGAAAACAACATCAATATCTAATAATGAGCACTTATCGCAGGGAACATCTAAAAATGAACACTTATCACAGAAAATAGAATGGAAAATAATGCCTAGCACCAAGTTTCTTTGGGCTGTTGTAGTTGCTCAGCAATTCAAAGAGCTTATAGATGCCTTATGTTCAGCCCTTGTGCTTCAATTGCACCCAAGTACCATATTTTATTGTTGTGATTCACAAGAACAGGTAAAATATACAAATTGGTATTTTGTGGGTTTTATCTTGTGTTAGATCACTCTCAATAATAAGTGAATAACAAATTTGATTTCATTTTTATCATAAAATTCGTGTTTCTAGATGAACTTTTTTGAAAGTATGAGGAATTATATGATGGGTTTGGTATAATCTAATCTGATTCCTTTATTTGATCACTAGAATATTATGATGAAGGTAGAAAATCTAATATTAATATTCCTTTATTTGATCACCAGAATATTATGATGAAGGTATAAAAGCTGAAACTTGAGCTAAAGCATGCTCTAGACATGTATGTTGTAGCTAGGGAAGAAGCACATAATGCAAAAATGAATGACTCTAGTGAGGAAATATAACAAAGAAAAGTTGAAATATTTATTTTTCCTCTATCATAGTGGTAAGTAGTGAAAACCTTCATGCCTCAGAATATCGTACGGTTATTCTTACCGAAATATGTGCTATTATGCAGATGCTAGTGTTTTTAGTGTGCTTTCAATAATTATTCAGATGCTTTTTAGTTATCCATGTAGTTATGTGACGCAAATGAAGAATATTGTGATGTAGATGATGGATTTTCATTTTTTGGAGGAGAGTACTGTGATGTAGATGATGGATTCTCATTTTCTGTTCCCCTATTGATGCAGATGAAGAATATTGTGACACAGATGATGGATTTTGTGTTCCTCTAGTGATGGAAATGAAGAAACCTGTGATGTAGATGAGGGATTCCAGTGTTCCTCTAGTGACGCATTTGAAGAGTTTTAGGATATTTCTCCTTTCTTAATGGTGGTCGAATAAGCTTGCAAAGATGTGTGCAATGTGTTAGAGAAGGATGCAACAAAAGGCACTACAAGGAAAAGACCATCTAGCAGAGGTTATAATGGAGGTTTTTAGTGTGATAAAATTGGCCAAAATTGTCAAAAAAACATTTGCTACAACATCCATTTTTGGTAACGGAGGTTTTGGCAGAGATTCTAACGGAATTTCAACACAACTACAAAAACTTGGGCGACCGAAGGTTATTACGGATGTTTTTTTTTTCATCGGTGCACTACTAAGGTTTCAACGCACCGATGCGTGTCATATAGATAGTCGCCTTGGGTCGGTCGAAGGTGCATGCACCGGGCCGTCACGGTCTAAAACCACACCGGGCGCAGTGTTGGTGATACAAGACACGGGGCCATTCTAATTGGTCTTGGGATTTGTGCGGTACCCATAGGTCATATCAACACACCAGTACATAGTTTTATAAAAATTCACTGGTGCGCAATATCGAACAAAAACACCGATATTTATAATTGGTATTGGTATTTGTGCGGTGCCCATAGGTTGTATAATTGCACTGGTGCGTAGTCTCACATAAACACACCAATGTGTTGTATCGCACAAACACACCAAGATTTATAATTGGTATTGGTATTTATGCAGTGCCCATAGGTCATAGAAACACATCGGTGCTTTGTATCATACAAACGCACTAGTGTACAGTAATTGATGCACACCGGTGTTCATTTTTTATATTTTAGAAACATTGACCTCTGACAGTGCAATTATTGTGATTTTCTTAAATTCATTATTCATCAAAAGTCGACACATCTTATAACAGTATTCATATTAATTAATTTTTTATTAATGCATTTGAATGTGATGTTTGGATTAATTTTTTATATCATATCATAATTATTGTGTTTTTTTTTTTTTAAATTCATTATTCATCAAAAGACGACACATATCTTATAACATTATTTATATCAATTATTTTTTTATGAGTGCATTTGAATGTGATGTTTGGATTAATTTGTTATATCATATCATCTAATTTCACATCTCTTCATTATAATATTTAATTATCCATAAATTTAATCAGTGGTGTTACATTTCATAGAGACAATGGAGAACGCAATAGAATAAATTAAAACACATTTTATTATATATATGAATAAGACAGTCTTTGTCATACAAAATGGCATAGTTATTGGTATCCCTTTGTATTTCAATTGGGACACTATGTCCATTACATTAAAGAACAACACCTTGCTTTGATATCCAAAAATAATGATCATCATTTTTTGCTTGAACTGTTGTCACTGCTCGAGCTACTTCCATGACTTGGGTTATTTTCAAGAATGTATTGTTAACAATGTTGATTGTTTTCTTTTTCACCTTCCATCTAGAAACATAAAAATAAAGTGTAATGAGTGTATATAAATTGGTGAGAATAATTGAAAGTGAAATATTGAATAATATACATCATTGTAAATCGAAAATAACTGACATACCATAGCAAAAATTGACTCATGAACTATACACATTCTTTCAAAACCATGTAGTATGTCATCTTTGAAGATTTCATCTGTTGGCACAGTTCCATACTTTGTTTCCTGGAAGTTGTATACCCCATAAAAAATCATATATTAATATAAAATATTTTTATGTTATATTAATTATAGATGAAGCTAAGTAAAACAAAATGGATAGATGCTTACAAATTTCACACTTAATTTATGATATGCCAACATATGCTCACAATCGATATTTAACCCAATGTCAATCAATTCGTTTGATGGTTTTCTTTGTATGTTAACACCCGTTTGAAGACATTCAATGATGATTTTTGTAAAAAAACTTAAAATATACAAAAATGAAATCTAGTTAAGTTGTTATAAGGAAGTAACAATTACTCAGAAACTTAGATATCAACCCTTTTCTTCCTTGTCCTATTTTATGTGCTGAATGGGTTACATTTTATATTTTTTTTCTACAAGAAGATACATGAATATTAATATTTAATGCTAAATTGTTTATTTATTGTACCTAATGATCTAAAAATTGAATGATTACATATTACATTTGAAGCACGTTGTTGTTGAGATGGCTCATCGTGCGATGAAATTTTTTCCATTTCTTTTACCATCTCCTTGTACACCTTTTTGGACATTCCTACTAGCATATTTATGATATCATATCGTTCATCTTTTGATACTTTCATAATCTTCCTAAAAATGTAACATGACAATAAACTATTTAATTTTTTTTTGATATATGAAAAGTAAATATAACAAAAGTGATATTTATAAATGATATTTATAAAAAATTCTAGAAAAAACATTTAAAGGAATATTAATTTTTCATTCCTTTTTTTTCTTTTTTTTGTACGTTTTTTTCTATTAAAAGTCTGATATGTCTCATTGAGAAATTCTCTGGAAAATATTCCTGTAGTTTAGATAAAATTTGGTTCTTTGAATCATTAGATTGATTTTTGTATTGTAAGTGGAAATAACGTCTATACATTCATTCCATTAGATCCCTCAAACTTTTGTAAAATTTTTTCCCCCTTTGGTTAACCTCTAGCACCAATCCAAATGAGCTAAGGAGAAACTCATTTTCATTTGCATGTTCTATTTTTTTTCTTTTCTTATAACATAATTCCTTTTCTGAGTTGTTGGTCCTTCTGGAACATTAAATAGATGTGAATTAATAGATTGTTTGAAACATGTTATCTAATAATTTTAATTATATTTTTAATGAAAATTAAAAAAAGAAGCTCATATTGGATCGATAGTATTTTTTTCATTCAACTGATTCATCCTTTTGCAATTTTTCCATCAAGCTTTTACACTCTTCTGGTCCTAGATCATAAATAATATTATCGAGCTTCATCATTTTATGGCTTTGAATGACACACAATAAACAATACATATTAATTAAACTTACATATATTTCAAAAATAATATTTTTTGTAAAGAATTTACAGAAAACTTGATTTTTTTTCTTTTCTTGATGTGTTATAATTATTTTTGTTAATTGATCTATTGTCAGCCATTTATTTATAAATATGAAACTTGTACCATATCATTAATTAATATATTTTATAAATAAATTGTCAACTTTTCAGGTTTAAAAGAATATATCAAGAAATCGGTGCACTTTTCATGGTGTATGCACCGACATCGGTGTGTGGTGGTATTCTAAACACACCACCCAAATAGTATAAAACACCGCACAATGATGTATTGAAACAAGGAGCACCGGTTCGTTACATGTCAACCACTGCACCGATTAATATAGACAAAATAATAAAAATAGTTTAGTGTTAGTTTTTATAGAATATGGTGTCATGGAGGGGGCAGTGTGACCTATTCTTTTAAACGCCCCGCACAAACAAGGGACCACCATGCGGTGCTCTCCATCAACTAGCAGACCCGGTGCGGTGCGTTATATGTTACATGGTGCACATATTAACACAATAATTTTATTTTTTTCCAAACAGCACATGCGTGGTGCGCGATAATGAAATAGCACACTAGTGCTCTATTTTACTTATGGCGCACTGATTAAAAAAAATGTTTTTAATTTTTTTTATCACACATTACTTGCGTGGTGCGCTAGGATAATCCACCACACCAGTGCACTAGGTTACGTCAGGCACACTAATAATAAAAATTATGGTTTTTAAAAATTCACGCAAGGGATGAAATGGATTAGCATCTGTGGGTTGGATGTCATAGGCCTATATATACAAACACAAACCCTATAAATCTAAAATGAAAAGTGTTAATTCTGAAATCACAAAAACATGGAGAATAAAGGGAAGAAAAAGAATGAAGGGTTTAGGGTAAAAATGGATTTTTTTTTAGTTTATGAAAATGAAAAACAAATTGAATTTTTGTTCTTATAGTGTAAAAAAAAACTACAGAAAAAGTAAAAACTAAAATAAAATTTAATAATGATATCTTTTGAATTTCTATGCTATAGGGTTTGAGTTACCAAAGGTTTGGAATTGTGATTGCCTGAATACTTATGTTCGAACGTATTTCGTTGCTCCACAATACTCTCGTGCTCTCTTGCTCCAGGTATGTATCTTACAAATCTCTGGCTATTTTTTTTTGCAAAAATTGTGAAATAATGAAAAAATTTTAGTATTTAAAGAATTTTTTTATGAATTTAGATTTTCGAAAATATTTTTCTGCCCATTTTTCAATTTACCGCTTTTTTTTCAGTTAAAGCAAAAAGAGTTGTGCTTTTTCTATTTTCGGTTATTCGTCACCAGTGCATGACTTAATAACACCACACTGGCACGTCCGTTGAGAACACGACACTGGTACACAATAACTAAAATGCACCAATGTAGTTATCTTTACATTAGCATCGATAACAAGAAGTCCATTTTTTAAGGCACTGAAATTACTTTTAGGTGTGTACACCAAAATTTGTTGTTGATTTTGCTCAAATGCAGGGAGCAAATATCATAATTATATCGAATAGACAATTCTTCAAAATCCAACTCATTCCATAATATTTCTCAAAGTCCATTGTGAATTTCTCCCTTTCCATCTCGAGACATAATATTTACTTCAAAATTTATTTATATTTTTATTATCTAATTGAATTTATGTTTTTTATCCATGTCAATCATGCACAACTTAATTAAATTTATAATGTATACAAAATTTTAGGTTCATGCAGATTCAAAATCGAGTTCAGATGCAAAAAATACTCAAACAACTCCAAAATGTCAGAAGCTCTTATCAGGAGTAGCATACCGCAAGGCACATTTGGTAGATGAAAATGGACAGCTGCTTCACCGTGCTAATTGTAACAATATTGCATCTTATAGTCACAATCCTGGGACAGTGATGGTGATAATTATAATTTTTGGTATATTTATTAATGTAATTATTTCAACGTCAAACCAATTAATCATGCAATATTGTCAATGTGCTTACTAATTGATATCATATATTTTGTACTAATCATGTTCAAATATATATATTTTTAATTATTAGGATTCTAGTGATGATGAGCGACCTACCTACCATCTTCCATTGCACAACAATGTCAAATTGAGATAAGACTAAATTAAGAGAAACAATCGGAGAGGAATGATACCAAGAATGGTTGAATCAACCACCAATTCAATTCCTGCTATGTCCAGATTCACCAATTAGGAAAGACTTCAATAATAGTATTTATTCACAAGCTGAAAATGGAGGTAATCAAATGGAGGTTGGTATCGATGATAACTTAAGGGATACGACTTCCATGGAGACAATGTTGTTAGATGCATTCCAAAATGATGATAAGCTAGGGGATGATGCTTATATCGCTGACACCTTTTTCGAAAGCCATAAATTTTATTCCACCACCCCTCTCTTTAGACCTGGCAGTTAGTCAAAGTATACCTAGTTGGGGACAATGATGTTACTATACAACTTGAAAGAAAAATTTATCTTGTCGAATGCATGTTACTTAGAAATTTTGAGGTAAGATACCATAAAGTCCTCCCTTATATAAATTTGAGAAATATAATCACTACACAATGAACATTACAAATGGTAAATTTTATGAACGTTAATAATTATATCGACATTAATGTACAGTTATTAATATTTTCCATGATCACCAACTACAGGCTATTCAAAGATAAGGTTCTTCCAAGTGATAATGTCTTGGCTGGTAGTTGTGAAGAGGCAAAGAAATTGTTGAAAATGTGTACTTATCATATCATGCATGTCCAAATGATTGTATTATATATAGAGGAGAATATGTAGACAAAGAGATATTTCTGAAATGTGGGCATGATAGGTATGATAAATCAAAAAAGAAGGGTAAATCATGTGGTTCTCATTTTAAAATATTAAGGCACATGCCTATAACCCCAAGGATTCAAAGGCTCTTTCATTGCAAAGAATTAGCTATGTTGCAGGGATGGCATGCCTCACACAGAATAGATTTGGAAGTTATGCGAATCCTAACTGATTCAATAGCCATGAAGCATAAAGAGGATACATGGCCCGAAAAATTCAAGGATGAAGTATGAAGTCTACGACTCAACATAGCCATGGATGGCATCAACCCATATTCCCTCAAGAACACAAAATATTCAGTTTGGCCTATATTAGTGATCAATAACAATATCCCCCCATGGTTTTCCATGAAGAATGAACATCTTATGTTGGCTCTCATAGTCCCTGGTAGAAGACAAGTGAAGAATATGGATGTCTACTTACAACCACTGGTAGATGAATTGAAGGAATTATGGGATGGGATAAATGTAAATGATGTATCAAGACCCATCATAGTAGAGAGGAGTTTTACATTGTATGGCATATGTGCTTACACGACACATGATTATCCAGGATTAGGAGTTTGCTCTGAGAAATTACATGTTTTATTTATTGATGTTTATATACGTAACAATATTCTTTCACATATTAGTTATTTAAATCATTTTAATTGTTATGATCTTCATGATATTCTTTAACATGCCATGCATATTAATTGTATAAAATAATCTTGGAGGTCTTGTAACAAAAGGATATTTTGGATGTAAATGTTGTGGACCTTCTCTGAAAGCTAGATGGTCCAAGGACCTACGAAATCCAGTGTATGATTTCTCTAGGGTATTCCTCCCAGAAGAATACCCTTACAGAAGAGAAGAATACACTTTCAATGGTAAACAAGAGAGAACCCAAAGGCCTCCAGTAACGACACCAAATGATTTTCTTAGAGCATATGACAGAGAGAAGGAGAAGGAGTTCTTAGAAATTTTCAATTCAAATGGCGAGCCTATGTTCGATGATATATAATTATTTAACACCTATGTTGAGAAATTTCCCATTGGGATGAAAAGGAAATCTATCTTTTATAAGCTCCCATATTGGGAGCATCTTAATATTACCCACTTATTCGATCCCATGCATATATTTAAAAATGTTTCATCTTCTTAATGAAGGCACATATCATTGAAACAAAGTGACACATTGGATGTTAGAAAATATATTATTACTTGAAAAACTAAAAAGAAACATTGGCCAAAAGGATAGAGAGTAGAGGATTAGAGGTAGGCGTTTGTCCCTCTAATTCATGGTATTTCAAATAAGGTGATGCCCCATGGATTTAAAAAAAAATGATATTTCTTTGGCAACGGAAGTTATAATGGGTGTGAGGGTGCCATATTCATATGGGTCTTCACTATGACGCTGCTTCACCATGGATGACCATTTGAATCTTCTAAGAGTATGTATAATGTCAAAAGCATGATTTTATTGTTTTTTATATTAATAAATTTTATCCCATGTGGGGGTCATAAAACATAAATAATTTTGTATATTATTGCATGTGTTTACAACTTTGTAGTGTCACTATCCTTTTTTCGTGCATGGGTGTGTGAAACATGACTTCCCTCAAGACCTAGGATGTGTCATATCTAAATTATCTACATTTTTACGTTGGATCACCTCAAAGGAGATTCATGTGGCTAGCATTGCATGGTGGTGTCAAGAGATAGTTGAGATTGCTAGTATGTTTGAGAAGGAACTGCTAATGAGTTTCATGGAATTGTAGGTTCATATTCTAATCCAGCTATTAGATGAGGTTGAATTAGTTGGGGTGGTTTCTTGTCGTTGGATGTTCTTCTTAGAGAGGTACATGAATACATTGAAAGGTTTTGTTCGACAAAGGGAAAACCTCTAGGTTTCTATGGCAGAGGGGTACATATCGTATGATTCTTTCTATTATGCCAGTTAGTACATAAAGTATATCGAAAAATGACCAGGTGCGGTGATTTGGGATGATGAAAGGGATGATGACAAAAGAGAAGCGGAGTTGCTCCAAACGAGTGGAAAAGAGCACCTGATAAAGAGTAAGCGACATAGAATTTTACAAATTTACACAAAGTGAATATTCATATTGAAATTTGATATAATATTGTATATTTTAATCTCTATGTACTATATAATGTCGGTTTTATTTCATCAATGAATGCATAAATTGAAGGAATCAATAAATTTGTTCTTTACAATTCCGAGGCGACACAACTGTGGGTCACATTGTACGAACAAAAGAGGATGAAATGGGATAGTGACAGGAAAGAATTCAGACAGTTGAATGGTATAAGTGTGCCTTATCTTGATCATTTAAAATAAAATATGCCAAAAATATGCCCTAATAGTTGGGTTGCTGACAAAGTCAGAGAGAAATACAGTGCAACCGGTCGTTACCCATGTGGTGAAGAGGATGCACTAAACATTATAGGGATTGGGTGCATCAACTCGGTAATAATATATTTAATTTATATGTACATTTGCAACTTAATAATGCACCTTTAAAATTTAATTACATCCATATTTCATATTTTAAATGTTGGTTTATTATAAGACACATGACACTATGATTTTTTAACTTTTTATAATAGGTTCATTTGTTCCCATCTGTGTGGGCATATGGACACCATTTTCGCATAGAAAATGTCAATGCTAGAAACATCACACAAGACTATGGAGTGAAAGTTGAGTTCGATCAATCTAGTTGACCTAGCCATCGTGATCAAAACCTACTATGAGGGACATTAGGCTACGTCGGAAATATAGAAGAGATCATTGAAGTGGATTTCTCTTCTTCCGAATGTGTTATTTTTAGGTGCAAGTGGTGGGAAACATTTGATTGGAATAATGTAAAGGAAGATTGCGATAGTAGGCTAATATGTATCAACTCTAGAAAGATGTGGGATGAAGCTAAGGAACCCTATGTTTTCCCCAAACACTGCAACGGGGATTTTGTTTACCCAGATGCATTGGATAGGGATTGGTGGTCCGTATTGAGACATGACACTCGATCAAAACATATTTTTGAGAAAAATAGTGTTATCATGCCATGCGAGCTGGAAGATAATGAGGGTGATCATGAGAACCAAGATTGATATGGTACATTTTTCATTTCATCAATATTTATACCTTTTAAGATGGTTTTTTCGAAACATTATATAAATATGTATTTTGAATTAACTGGTAATTTGCATTGTGTTAATGTTAAAATCGATATTTCACTTAATAAACTATAATTTTGTTGATCTAAAAAACAATGGCGTACTGTATAAAGCTTCTTTTTTTTATGTAAGATCATAATAAAATAATGATAATACTAAAGTACATGAATTTATTTGCATTATTTTCTAAACTTTATTATGTTACAAAAATTCATATTATTCTAGATTTATTATTTTACAATTATTTAAAATTCTACAATTTTACAAATTTAAAATTTTTAATAAAATCATTTCACATCAATCTAATTAAAATTTTCACATTAATACAACTAAAATTTTACAAATATTTTACATACAATTAGAATTAGAATTAGAATTAGAATTAGAATCACAATTTTACAATTTCACATAAAATTACAATTAAAACTACAATTACAATCAAAATTACAATTTCACATAGAATTACAATTAAAACTACAATTAGAATCAAAATTACAATTAAAATTTTAGAATTTTACATACAATTACAATTACAATTACAATTACAATTTTACAATTACAATCATTTCATAGTAATACAATTAAAATTTTACAAATATTTTACATACAATTAGATTTAGAATTAGAATTACACTTACAATTTTACAATTTCACGTACAATTACAATTACAATTTTAAAATTTTACATACAATTACAATTACAATTTTAGAATTTTGGAATAAATTTACAATTAAAATTACAATTTTAAAAATTTACATATATACGATTACAATTACAATTTTAGAATTTTACATACAATTACAATTTTATAATTTTACATACAATTAGAATTAGAATTACAATTTTCCAATTTTACATATATACAATTACAATTAAAATTACAATTACAATCATTTCACAATAAATTAAATATTATAATTACAATTAAAATTTTACAAAATCTTTACATACAATTAAAATTAAAGTTAAAATTACAATAATTACAATTTTAGAATTTTACATACAATTAGCATTACAATTACAATTTTACAATATCATGGTCATTAATATTAACTTAATTAATAAATATCATGATCATGATAACCATCGTACAAACATCATATTCAACTAAAAAACACATTCAAATTCACAAACATCATCGTGATCATGATCATCTAATAAAACACAATTAGCATTGTATAACATCATCACAACACAAACATCAAATATACATCTCATGTTAAATAACTGCTATGACATACACATCTATCTACAAGGTGCACATTAAATGAACATATCTAACATGACCTAACAATATACACATCATGATGATCACCAACATGTAAATTAAGTACAATTGCAACATGAACATAATATATATATATATATATATATATATATATATATGTACAGATATATACTCAATAATGTCAAAAATATACAGCTGTAATAGAAATTTCATATATGAGCTAGTGGTACATCATCAATAACAGTACTAGTCGAGGCCTTCTCAGTCAATGGTGCAACCTCGACAAGCTCAGATTCGTGTTGATCATCACGTCCCTGCTGATTTGGTATTGGTGCCTCACGCTGATTAGAACTAATTGTCGGTTGCTCATCGTGATGACTCAACATGTTCGATGGTCCAGCATGTTCATGATCATGAGTACTACTAGATGCTACAGGCTGCTGACTCGACGTGGCCGATGGTCCAGCTTGCTCTCCATGATGACTGTTGGTTGATGCTATTGGAAGTTTCTCATTTGGCGAGATGCGAGCTGAACTATGATCACTCCCCTTATCGTGATCATCAGATGATGCATTGATGCTCGCGGACTGTCGATCACGTGGCGCTGTGTCTTGACCACACCTATAACATGCATGATCGCTCCTCAATTGTGTAACTAAGATTGTAGCTCCTACAATATGGTTCATCAGGCTATACGTGTCATGCGACACGCCTCTCCACATGTACCAGCCTACCATCGGCCTATATGTCTCTCATAGTAGCAGGCCTGACTCCTGCCTCAACAAACAATGCATAGAGTTGATCGCCCAACTCCATCCTCAATCTCCTATCAAGCTTACCGCGCCTAGCAAAAGGCGGTACCGGTGCACTAGCAGTAGGTCTCTCTCCGCCGACCTCATGATCCTCAACATCTAGCATATCCTGATCACCTTCAGGATCCACACCTAGATCATTTGGTGGAGCCAGAATGTCCTCACCATCAGAAGACCGTATGTCTAAAAAATATATACAATTACACAACAAAAATTAGACACTTTCATTACACAATTTAATAAAAAAAAGTTAAAGAACATATTAGAATAAATTTAAATAAACTAGTAATATTACCTCTATCATCCAGTGGCTCATCATCTATAAAGAGGATGTTCGCATAACCTCACCAATCCAAACCGGCATAAGGACAGGGGACCATAACGAAGGGATGCTCATCAACACTGGCTAGCAACTCTAGTGCATCATGCGATATCCTCGTGGAAAACTCAGTCTCACCCCTCTTGGGCATCATCTGTCCCCACATGTGCATCCATACATCTAGCATCAGCCTACGAGGCTGAAAAAAAAATGTAAGCCTCGTCTCTAGAAACCTCTAAAAAAATAAACAAAAAATCTCTAAAGAGAAAGGGAATTTGACCCTCCCTTGTGCATGAGCATGACATCTATCTAAGGTTGTACATAACTGTCGCAAAAAATGGTAGGCCACCTGAAAATTCATGGCTCCGGTACTAAAGAATAAACATAATATAGAAGTGGGAAACTAATGCCTTTCCCATCATTGGTGTTGTGTGAAATGGTCAAAATCAAAAGTGAGAGGCATCTCACCTCCTCATTACCAAATGCAACAATACGTAACTGATCTCTGGAGTCCTAAAAATATGAAGGAGACATTATATCCCTGCTAATGTATCTCTGGGAGTACGCGAACTGACTACCTGCTGCATAGCCAACTGGAACCTTTGGGAACAAGGGAAAATCCACCCCTCTCCTTGATAGCCCTATAATGAAATAGATGTCCTCCTCAGTGGGAACATACCACTGGTTAGGACCATCTTGGAAAGCCTATAGGTGGGCATTCCACACGCGGATAAGATATCACAAAAACAAACCATGGACCTTTAGGGAAGTAGCCTCCTCATAGAACTTGAGGAGGCCTACTTGCCTTAGGAGCCCCTGCGTAGATGCTATGGTAGGGTGAGGGTACATATCTATCTCCCTCTCTCGTGCCTCCCACAGGCGAGCCATGTTATATAGGTCCGCCTGTTGTTGCTGATGTTCCTTATCTTCTCTCCTTTCACGTCTCTGAATGATTGACATATTAAATACAATTTTTTTTATTAAATGATACATGTATTTAGGAATATACATATATAATTAAAAATAAATAAAATTAGTGCAATGAAAAAAAATGCATGCACCGGTCACGGTGCATATTTTTTTGTCGTGCACTGGCGAAGGTGCACCAAAAAATTTGCAGCGCACTGGAGGCGGTGCACCTATAGATTATCAGCGTAGTATCCTACTGGCATTGTTCCAAAGTAAACAGTGCAGTGGTATAACAGGGCGCACTGTTGACTATGGACTAATGTCGGGAGGGTGGCATAATTACATTGTCAACGATGCGGTCTTTTACTAGGCCGCACCGTTGACCATATCAAAACATCAAAATGTAGTGCGCTGACAAAATTACCCACCCCGAGGTGGATATTTCAATCAACGCACCACATTTCCACTATTCCACAGGGTCAACGGTGTGATCGGGTAATCGACCGCACCACATTTTTTTTAAACCTTAAAATATCATGGTGCACCTTTCGGTACTGCCACGAAACTGGTGCAAATACCATTAGCACCGATTGTGGTGCGGCCTATAAATTTACAGGCAGCACCGCGAAATGGTGCGAGCCTAACAGCTCGCATGCACTATGCATAATATATATATATATATATATATATATATATATATATATATATATATATATATATATATATATATATATATATATATATTTTAAATGCCTTTTTTTAAGCTAATTTACAATTCTAATCCACTAAAAAGCTTAATTATGGAAAAATAGATAAAAATACCTATACATTTGGCAGTCGAGGAGGCATATTGGTTGTATAATGTGGAAAAGTAAAATTTCCCACAATTTTGAAAAATTCAAAATGCACAGCAGCAGTGCGTGCAATGGGCGCAATGAGTGCACTGATGTCAGGGTGCCTCAGACAAGGATAAGTTGCACCGGTGCTTGAGATCTCTGGAGCAATGAAAATTGAAAAATGGAGTTTTTTGGCTGTAATTTTTTTTATTTAACCTTGTTCCAGTACGCGGTGTTTTATAGGCACACTGCTGCGGTTTCTTAAGACTGCATTGGGCGGTTTCAGTTCTGGCGCGACATTTTAGGACAAATCGGTGTAGAATCTTTGTAAATCACTGGTGCACTAAAGTAATAAGATGGACTGGGAGGGTTTTTACGTAGTGCACAATTTTGGGTGTGCAATTTTATTTTTACGCACCGGTGCTTTCTTTTGTCGAATGCACCAATGTGGTTTTCAATGATAAGCGCATCGGACAGAAAGCATCCACAAAAACCTCCACCCTCCAACCCCCTCTAGTAACCTCTGCTATAAATAGATGTCTGGGGTATTTTTATAAGGGGTTCCTCAAAAGCATCTTCTAGGGGTATTTTCCTTGTAGCGAGGATGAAACTGCGAGGAAAGGTGAAGCGTGAAGCAATGGAGAGGCGGTGGAAATTTGGGAGGTGATGTGAATAAAAATGGCAGTTCAAATACCATTTTGATAGCAAATGTGGAAAAAAAAATGGTGGCAGTTGTTTACTGTGGAAAACAATTATTATCACGCCACAAAAAAAAAAATATATTAAACAAACATATTATAACACCATACACAAGAAAATATTAAACAAACATTAAATGTGTTGAATTAATGCTAATTGCAAACTAACATTACTTCAGGTTTGAGTGTAATTCAATGAAACTAAAACATTATACCCTAAGTTTTATTTCTTTATATATTGTGGCCTGCAATAAGAGCTCGAAACTCAAACTTACTTTAAAATTTCATTGAACTGATAATATAAATGAAAAAAATTTAAAACTTTGGTTAAAATGTTAGAAAGAGGGAAAAAAATTAGTCAAAGGATGGCTTAATCGTCTCTCAATCATCAAGCAATTGCTATAGTCCTGCGAGGTAGGGACTAACAAAAGAGATATCAGCTATGTTTCCAAATGTTTAATAATGTTTGAAAATAATTACATAACCATTAAAGGTGAACCACAAAAGTATAACCTCTCTCACAAAAATCCAAATTCATAAAATTTCATGAAAAAATACATATTTTATTGCCTTCTTATGCTATGAAAGAGAATTATACGATATGTTGAAGGGTCCCATGATGAGCTCCATTAAGGTAAGGTATGTGCACTATCATATGAAAATGCATTGCATGGACTTTTGCAGGCGCATTTAAGACTTGAGCTTTCTATAAGGATTAACATAACCATAATAAAGCTAATTAAGATAAATTTAAATACAAACCTCTTGATTTGGAATAGGTTTATTGAGAAATTAAGTCTCAAAAAAATTAAAAAGAGAGGAAAAATAATATAAGTTTGTAATGTTCATTATATTTATTTACTTGAGAAAGATCTTAATTTCCAAATATACCACTAGAAGAATATAGATCAAAGCATATATTGAATTTTAAATATTAATATAGATGAAACACATTACTAAATAATTATTTGGGATGTTTGGAAATGAATCCTCAAATGATGGGAACCACATTATAATCTATTGTGATTTCAACACACGAGGGTTTTACCAGTGAAAAATGCCATACCGTGTGCATTCAAATTGGGGGACATATATTGAGGGAAAAATTACATGATATATTAGGCAATATATATTGAGGAAAAAATGACATGATATATTGGGCGGATATATAGAGGTTAAAGGGTTTTGTATTGACAAGTATAAAAAATAGAGATCTAATTTAATGAAAAAATATAAAGAGGTATAAAAATGTGAATGAAAAAAAAGGATACCTACAATATTTACTGAAAGTAGGGGTTTCTTAAATTGGGAGGGTGTACTGGGTTCATATTGGTAGGGGTTAAATAATGTGATTTTTAGAGTTATTTTCCCATATGTAGTCAAATTCAGGGTATCATTTAATATTCCATGAACTCATGTGATATGTTAGAGGTTCATTGAGGGAAGCCCCCATTTTTCAACAATACTCTAAAATATTTAAATCTTTGGATACTAATTTTTTTATAAGTTCAACAGTGATGAGGCTACATTAGGGCCATCTTTAAGAATAACTCCTGAATAGGGTATGGAATTAAATTATTAACTTAACATTTATGAGTTCTTTAATAGTGCACCACATCAATGTGTATAAAAGACCCTATGGATGAATACTATTGTAATTTTATCTTAGAAATACATATATTTTTTTTTCAAGAATGAGCAACTCCACACTTGATCATTTCTATTAAACTGAAATAAAATATATCATCTTTGCATTATCATGATTCTATTTATTTACAATTTTCTTTACAAGAAAAAAAATCCTAAAGGATGATGTTCAACATTCACCCCTTAAGTTGAAGAGGTGTTTGTGAGCCCAACAAAATGTGTTTTTAATTTGGTTGTAAAAGTATTAGATTCTTGGCCATGCATTCTCATGATTCTATCTATTTATAAGTTTATTTAGAAGAAAATAATCCCAAAGGATGATGTCCAACATTAACCCCTTAAGTTGAAGAGGTTTTTGTGAGCTCAAGAAAAGGTGTTTTGAATTTGGTTGTCAAAGAAGTGGATTCTTGGAAAAATTAGCTGAAGAAGTATCCTTTAATCTCATTTCTTTCTAGGGGATAGTTCCTAATATGATGCCAATGCATGGAAATATCCACACAATAAAAAAATTCGTAAAGCTCATACAATTAAAAAATAAAATTATTACAAATGTAATATATGTCAAACCTCTCCAATAAGATTTATTTAGGGTTGAATTGTTCATGCTACGGTTTATTTTTGGGAATTTGGAATATAATATCCCTCTGTTTATTGTAATATTATTTTATTTAGATTAAATTTTGTTAGCAGAAAAGGTGAATGCCGTGAATTACATTGGAATATTTTTGTGAATACTTTTTTTTACTAATAAATAGACAAATTTAGAATACTTTGGAATGAGAAGTCTTGGAATTGAAATCATTTTTTTAAATAATTATTTTATGGGAAATATTCTAGATAGGATTCTAGATAAGGTTTAATGGATAGGAGATAAAATCCATTAAATAGCTTAGTTGGAGAAAGATGTTAAGCTTGCACAAGCATAAAATAGTGTGTAACTGTGTGCCCCTGTAGAAAACCTAGGTAGGGAACATGAAAGGCACTAAACCCATTAGTATAATATGATACCCAAGTAAATCAGGAGATAAGTAGTGAAAAAAAAAAACCTTACTACGACAAAAAAAATACAAAATGAGAAAAATTCTATTTGGAAGCAGTGGGAAGGGTTGTTTGCCACGATTTGAACCTTACTCCAGCTACCAACCTTGAGGAACATGCGCCATAGTAACATATGAAATTATCAAACCCTTCCTGGGTAGAGTGACTTGACCAAAGGCAGAAATGATGAATGAAACCAACAAATGGAAATGGATTATGGTTAGTGTTAGGCTAGTGCAGCCTCCACCAATGATCTACCACAAGCTAATCCTACCGTCAATGTGAAGGAGTCTAACAAGCCCAACCCACCGCTAGATGGGTAGTGATGATGTGGTCACAATGGATTCTGCCACCAACCCAAAAACATGTGCCTCCATTGACCTTGCCATAAAACCCAGTATGTGCAACTGTGATAACCAAGGAGTAACCCAAACTTGGATATGGATTCACCATATCAATTGAGTATTAGCATAACCCAGGTAATGTGCACATTTATTTCATAATATATATTTCTTATATTATGATTTATTTATCCCTAATAATCACTCAAATTCCTAGGAGGTATGGTTAGTGTATAACACATAAATGTTATAGTGGGGTGTCAACTATTACAAAATGATATGGTTCACACACACACGAAAGGAATAAAGTAAATAGGATTGAATGAGATATATAACATTCCTCTATAGTATCTCTGACCACATGAGGAATAGTGGTTTATCATCACATACAGATAGAGTAACATGTATAAGTTAGTTTAAACCAATTTTAACCATGATTTATACTATGGAAATCTCAAAGGATGGATGAAAGGACAAGTCACTAGTAGTGATAGGGAATTTTTTTTTTTAGTATCCTGAATTGGGTCTATGATAAATGGTATCAGAGCCCAGTATAACCACTGGGCTAAGGACCACTATCGGAATAAATAAAAAACATTGTGTAACTGTGAAAAAAAATATAAACCTGAAAAAAAAACACTACAAAACCATATAGGTCTGGAGTGATATTTGATTATGTTTAATTGCAACGTAATAAGGAAACCTGATTATAGCTGAAAAATGGTTGAGGATGCTCCATCCATCACTGAAGGTGAAAATTTGTGTGTTGAATTTGGATATGGGGCTACTCGAACAACTGCCCAGTGCATGGATGTAATTAGGAATGTGGAGAAATAATTGGAATATTTGAGGAGCAACAATGGGTGACTATTAAATGTCAGCAAGCAATAGGAAAGGATGATTAGAGGGTTGACTGAAAAGTATATCCATAAAGTAGTAGAATTTGGTATGGTGAAGGGAGCAAAAAGGATCACAAGATGAGAATTATATGAAAGTGGGGAGGAGTCTGATATAATCTCTCCCAGAACCTGGAAGAAAAAGAAACCAATAGATCTGGAAGGAGAATTAAGAAAAATCAAACCCCCTACATTTGATAGGGTAAAGGAGGAAGACATTGAAGCATTATTACGTAATATGACTGAATATTTCCAAGTTTACAAATATGAGAGCAACTTAAAGGATAGATTGTCCATTTATTAGCTACAAGGGAAAAATGTCCTCTGGTGGGAGGAAGAAAAAATTGTGCATTTACTGGAGGAAAAAAAAGTAACTTGGGAGGAATTCTGGAAGAATTTCCAAAACCACTATTTAAGTGAACTTTATTACGATGAAAATGCAAAGGAGTTCCATGAATTAAGGCTAGGACAACTAATCATGGAGGAATTTGTGGCAAAGTTTACAATTTTTCTGCAGTATGCACCTTACATTAAAGAAGAAAAATTCAAGGTACAATGGTTTGTGAATTTTTTTCCTACTGTATACAAAGAACAATTTGAGTTAGAAAATCCGAAGACAATGGATGAAGTAGTACTTAAGGAAATGTTGTGTTACTATAAACTCAAGAATAAGGGAGAAGGATTTAAGTTTTGGCAAAATAAGGACAAAGTTAGACCTGTAATTGGAGCAAAACGGAAGAAACTTGGCTTTTGAAAACCTTTGGGAAATACCATGAATGGAAAATTTCAGCAAGGGGAATATAAATCAGTCAGTATAGTATCAAGTTGTATCAAAATTCATGAACCTGGATCAGGGAAAATTCTAATTATGGAAGTTTATCTTAAATTTTAGAAACCTTGGCGAATCTTACTGGTCACTAATATCCAAATTTTAAAATGTTTGATGATAATTTTGTAAAAATATTCAGATTTATAATTATTTTATATTAGAAAATATATAATATTGGTTATTTTAAAGGTAAAATAATTTTATACTAAAAAAATTGGGCTAATTCATTTTTAGGAAAATGGAATTTAGCGAATTTTTTTTTTTGGTAAAAAGCATGAAATATTAGCCCACGTGCGAATATTAGACCCTAAAATTTTCCCTAACCTCGATGGGAAAAAAAATCAGTGGGGGTAAAGAAAGAGAGCCACTGAAGTGATGGGGGTGTGGCAAACCTCATTTGTTGAGGGGTTATCCCCATAATCATAGATCTCTTCAAAATATCCAAGGTGTACATGAAGCCACCGCCGTGAATGATATCGCCAAAAATATCCCTAGAATAAGTGTCTTCTTGAAGGATAGAAAAGAAGAACATCAATCAACAATGATTGAGATTAATTGTACTATTTCAAACTGACTTGTTTCTATTTAAATGATGGAGTGGATTGTTTAAGTCACATTGGACCATAGTTGGTAGAAAAATGTAAACTTGAAGTTGTAAAGTATAAAAATGCTTAGATGGTCGAGTTAGAAACTGACACCAAGATAAGGGGAACCAACCAAGTGTGGAAATGTCATCTTAATCTAAATGGTTATTCTACAACATCGAATCTAAATAAACTTCCCCTAGGATCCTATGATATACTAATAGGTAAGGACTGGCTAGAAATTCAAGGAGCCATTCTAAATTGTTTAGAAAAAAGAGTGACTTGTGTGGATCAGCAAGGAGAAAATAAAAAAATTCAAGGCATACCAAAACCCATATTAGTTAGACAAATATCAATGCTACAAACGAAAAATAGTGCATGGAAGGGATGTAAATTGTTTATGGTTCATGTAGAAGTGGGTAGACAACAAGGCGAGGAGCTAAAATTAGATATGCTACCAGTTATTAAAGAATTTTGGGATGTATTTCCATAATAGATTGAAAGTTTTCCACCTCATAGGGATATATATTTTTCCTTTGATTTAGTACCCAGTGCAGCCCTAGTGTCTAGAGATCCTTACCGAATGAGTGCACCTAAATTGTTGGAGCTGAATATGTAGCTACAAGAACTATTCGACAAATTCTATATTAGGAATATTGTGTCACCATGGGGGGCACCAATGTTTTTTTTTTAAAAAGTATTAGCATATTTAGAATTTTCATCGATTATTGACAACTAAACAAGCTCACCATTAAAAATAAGTACCCATTTCCTCATATTAATGATATGTTTGATCAAGTGAGACGGGAAAATATTTTTTCTAATTAACTTAAGAGCCTAATATCATAAACTAAGAATTAGAAGTAAACATATTCATAAAATAACATTTAGGACCAGATATGGACACTACAAGTTTGTAGTGTTACCATTTGGCCTTACTAATGCCCCAAAAACCTTTATGTTCATGATGAAAAATATACTCAACAAATATTTAGATAAAATTTTCCTCGTATTTATTGACAAAATTCTGGTATATTCCAGAGATGAATACAAGCATAAGGAACAATTAAAATCTTTTCTACAAACTTTAAGAGAAAAATAATTGTATTCGAAATTCAACAAATGTGAGTTCTACAAAACCATAATAATATACTTGGGTCACGTCATTTTTAGGGAAGGATTTGCAGTTGACCATGAAAAGGTTAAATCCACGGTCAATTTTCCCATACTAAAGGATGTGTATGTTGTTTGATAATCTATGGGATGCAGAGGATATTACTATCAATTTATAGAAGGATTTTCCACGATAACATATCCTATCACATCTTTACAGAAAAGGGAGTAAAATTTGAATGGACTACAAAATGTCAAAAGAGTTTTGATAAACTAAAATATTTACTCACAATGACTCTTACCCTAAAAATTGCAGGTCCAAATAAAGAATTTACAGTTTTCATTGATGCTTGTATGGAAGTGTTGGGGGGAGTTTTACTGCATGGTAATTATGTGAGATCTTATGAGTCTAGGAATTTGAAAATCCATGAAACAAATTATGATTTATATGATTTAGAGCTAGTTTCTATAATACACACCTTAAATATGTGGAAGAATTATTTTTTAGGGAAGAAATTACCTTTGATTAGCGATCATATGAACCTACAATATATTTTTAGCCAACCATATCTCAATGATAGACAAGCTAGGTGGATGGCGTTCCTTAGTCAATTTGAGTTCAACATAAAACACATAAAAGGGAAGGAAAAAAGATAGCATACACTTTGAGCAGGCACGATTGTAATATAATGGAAGTGTTTGCTATCTGTATTAATAAATATTTCATAGAGATGATTAGGAATTCCATAAATAGTGACCCAAAATACCTAGAAATTCAACAGAAGTTATAACAAATTAAGACTAATGGTTATGCAGAAAGTTATGAAAGTTTTTTATTTACAGAAAAAAAATTGTATGTTCTCAATATACCTGTCTTGAAAAATATGATACTTGATTAATATCATAAGAAACCATACACAGGACATCCTCGGTACCAAACGATGATCACACCATTGAGAAACAATTTCTTTAATTCAATTATGAAGAAAGAGGTGGCTACATATTTATCAAAGTTTCTAGAGCATCAATAGGTAAAGGTTGAACATCAACACCCTCTTGGGTTTTGAATCCACTACCTATTAAAAAATGGAAGTGGTAAATAATATCTTCAGATTTTATTATCGGACTACTCAAAACAAAAGACAACATGACTCCATCATGCTAGTGGTATATGCACTAAGTAAGGAAGCTCATTTCGTACCAACACAATCGACTTAAGATATGACACATATTGTCAATATATTCATGAATGAATGGTCTAAATATGAATGTTGGTTTTTCTATGCTAATTTCACCTTCATAATTATAAACAGTTGATGGTCATTTGCTTCATGTGCATAGGTTTCCTTATCGTGTTTGTGACTGTTAAACATGTAATTGTGTCAATTTTTATGTTAAATTCATGAGGATTTTAAGATTAAAATGAACTATTAAACAATAGCAATAAAATGTACAAAAAACCATCAAATGATCCATTAACACAATGTTTTGATGAAGGAGTTCACCGCTCTTGGCCTACATCTCCTTGGTCCAGCTTCGATGGCTTGGGCCTATGTATTAGCTCAAAATGGAAAAAGTGTTCTTTACAATCCTCTAATACTCCTGAAACCTCCTCCAAAATGCTCAGAATGTCCAAATATTGTAGGATAGACTATTTATGAGCCAAACATGGTCAAATTTTGTAAACGTTATGGCTCAATCAATTTGTCCTAGGAAACTCCTCTAAAACTAGAGAGAACTCTAGTTAACTCTGACAAATTTGGATTTCCAATGAAAATGGCGGACTTCGCCAACTCCGCCACCAATATAAGGCTAGTTTAATTATCGGATAAGTGTAGTTTAATTAGTAATAAGCAGAGTTTTAGCACACTAAACATGGGTTTAGTTGGATCCTCCGCCAAGGTCATAACACAATGGTATTATTGTCAGGGCACTGGGCCCCTCCTCCACCTGCCGATACAATTTTATTAATATAAATATAATTGAAGTCCTAAGTATGGTATAGACTTGTGTGTGGGTGTAGTGGTAAGACATTGCGTTTTTGCGGGGCAGGTTGCGGGGTCGAGCCTGACCTCCATAATAAATTTTTTCCATTGTATAATATGTTCGACATTTGACATAGATTATATTTCGGCCTTTGGGAGGGGGCATGTGGCAGCCCATGGCTGCACCACATTTCCACTTTCCATTGGTTCACCCCAACAACCAATAAAAATTCACCAAGTCACCCATCTCAGCAAGCAATCATGAATTGACACTTGTCATAGTGTCATTGGACAAATCAAAGGAATATTCTAGGATTTTTTTTTTGTTGACTAGGTTACCTCGTCATCATTTTGTCAATTTGGCAAAAAAATTAGCTTTTTGTGAAAACTAACAAAAAGCTCTAACTTTCACATATGGAATCGGTTTTTTATGAAAATAAGTGTGCCAGATTCCTATGGATGATAAATTTGTGGTCGTTCAGGTTCCAAATTTTTCTGAGCACCACCATTTTTGGGCTTAAAACTGATCACTTGATCATTCCTCCCCACCAGAATAATTTTGGACCCCAAAAGATACTATCAATTGTTCAGCAGGTGAGGGTACAGTTCCCTCACCTTCTTAATCTACATTCATTTGGCCTTAGAAGGATTTTGGCCCTTGAGTCCCGCTCGAAGGTATTTGAAATTCCCTCTCCTTGAAGTTTTGTCTCTTCTATCAAGTATGATATCTTTCTAAAGTTCATCAAGATATTCTAGTGAGAAATCATCTATTGATGGCAACTGAACATGCTCTCCTTTTAATCTTTCAGAGGTAAGGCTCTATTGACGGGAAAATCTGTTCACAACAGCAGGGGACCTCCTCAGTAAAAGGTCCCAATTAGACCTTGAACCGTTTGGAATAGGGATCCCGTCCGGGGTGTGGGTTCGGCTACCACTGATTTCTCCTTTGCTTTGGGTCTCGCTTAAACTCTATAAAACAGTGGATACACACCTAATCAACTGACACAAGACATATGATTGATGCATTAAAGACGTATATAACACTATGCATAGCGAGACAATTAATAAAGAATACACGCCGAAGGAGGTGTCGTTAGCAACACATCTTTGGGGTTATGCTTGTGAGGTATTCTGACCACAAAAGAAATAGTTCTTTATGGCGAGATGCCCCTTTACTTCATGAAAGATAAAACGAAATGCTAATAAACAAAGTCATTAACATCCATTAAGAGAGCAATGAAAAACTGAACATCATTAACACAAGCACAGATAGCCGTGATGCATAAATGATGCCATTAAGAGTGCAGCTTCATTAATCAAAGGATATTTGAAACTGTATAAGAAATACACATAGTGTTCGCACATCAAAACACATCAAATCCAACAAAGGGGTTTTCAAAATGCTTGTATTCATGTTTCAATGTGTAATCCTCTGGTAATAAAATATACTCAACTCGAGTCCCAAACAAAAGATCCATTTACAAGCTCCCGAAGGAGTATTTATAATACAAAAACCGCCCTTTGGGCTTCCTTGAATTTTCATCTTCTTGACCGTTGGGCTGCCTTGCGACCCAGTCTTTTCTGCGACCTGCGACCTGAGCTGTTGTTGCGACCTGCGACCTGACTGGGTCGCGGGGTCGCAGGTTGTAAGAGAATGGCCAAGGTGCGACCTTGCGACTGGGTCAATGTGCGACCTGCGACCTAGTCGCTGGGTCGCTGGGTTGCGCCACCGGGCGTTTACTAAGGGATGCGACTTAGCGACCTGGTGGCCTCTGCGACTTGTGACCTTCATCCATCAGCAGATTTTGTAGCAGTGTTCCTCATCTCACATTCCTTGCCTTGAAAACCGGCCCTCTTGCTTGCTGGGAAAACTTTGGTTCATTGCGCAGAACAATAACTCCCACCTGCAGCCACATAACTTAGGTTACATGTATTCATTTACAAATTGTAATGTTAGTGGCCTATTTAATTAACTGAAAGAATGAAAATAATAACATAGAACCCTATGTGGTCAGGTGTTGTGCTGCAACGTGTTCTTTACTAAGCTCTGAATGTTTGCAGCGGAAAAAATTGATAATATCAACGACTTGTGCTGGTGCCACCCGTGTAGAATGTGACGAGTTTAACATGAGACTTTGGATGGGCCTTCGCATCAGTTACCCCGTAGTGTTTATGTAGTGCTGGCTTAAGCAATTTTCTGGCATAGAAAGGAGGTTTTTGCATGTGTAGATGAACGACATCTTTGCCATATGCTCAAACAAATAGAATCCCTGAAACAACGAGCCTATACCCTTGATGTATCTTCGAATCAACCCATTTGTAATTACAATACCACTCTACCGAAAGCAAAGGGTACCAGTCACTATCGAAGCATAAAGGGCTGAGGTGTTCTTATTGATAGGCCTATGGGAGTACATACATTTTAAATGTACAATGCAGACACACATGCCTTTTATCTTTTACTGCCAACACTTGCAAGCTTTCCTTCACTTCCTTGCGTACTCCACCCATAGCTAAAATGTGGCGCATAATTATATTTTGACGAGGCTGATATATTTGTATGCACACATTTTCATGACATATGGCTGGTGTTCTATAAGCAATGTGATCATATGGTTTCCTACCCACTATTCGATTATCCATTGCCATGCAAGATTGATGCTTCCATGCGCAGCTCACAATATCATTTCGCTCCCTCTTCAAAACACTTACCAGCTCTACTTCGGTTGGATCTCTCCTTGGGCATACCTTTTTGCGACTCAGTGACCTAGAGGGGTCACACGGTCACGTGGTCGCGTTCCTTGCCCAGCAACATACATCGCGACTCAGCAACCTGGAGGGGTCACACAGTCACACGGTAACGTTTTTGGCCCAATAGTGTTCATCGCGACTCAGCGACCTGGAGGGGTCACGCGACTGATCTTGCAGAGGTTGCAGGGTCGCAAGTAGCATCTTCAGTTGCTCTATCAACCATGCGACTCAGTGACCGGATGAATGCAGAAATACATGTGTTATATTAGCACGTCTAACCTGTTATGAGCATTCCAGCATCTAACTGTTCTTCAATCCATGGAAAACCTCTCCAACGCATGCAATCTTTATTGGTGTTATTTCTGCTGACAATGGTATTTTGTTTTACCAGTCACCGTGGGAAACTATATACAAGATACAGGAATATCATTATCGCTGGCAGTAACGAACGAAAAAATTGCTTCAATAGCACTGATGGCCACGTTAATTAAGGACCCCATGCCATAAGAATCGCACTAAAATCTACATTCTCTGATTTTGCAAACATTCATATTGCAACTTTGATAACATATGGTTGTAGATTGTCGAACTCTCACAACTCCATTATGTTTTGACCGTAAACAGCACCATAGCATTATAGCAGTTGCGCGATCCACATTTTAAACACAACCTTTTGACCAAACTATTCATATCTATCCCAAAAGTTTTACCAAAGGTTGAAAACTGCATTCACCTGAGATGTCTTCATTTTTTACTGCGCTTCTCTTGATTCTAACTGCTCGATGATTGTTATACCATCGCCGTCGTTGGTCTTGTTATAAGGTTGCACTTTACGAATTGGCTAGTATTGTTTCCATTCCAAACGTTACACAGTAGTTCGGAACCCTATCGCCATAAAACTTGCAACCATTTGCACGTGTTGATGTAGTTATGATCCTCGTTGAAAGGTTGACCACTTTATAATGTTTATCTGTTCCAAGCATTTACCGTAGGTTGAAAAAATGACTTTGAAATTTTTCTTTAAACATAAGTTTTGGTTAATATAATACGACTGCTCCAAAGGATAGACTCTTTCATAGAATTTTTTAAGTCGAAACGTAATATATTTTCATGCGTTATAATCGTAAAGTAGATCACTTTATATATCTACCAGAAATGTTTTTTTGTAAGTTGGAACCCTGCCATCTACGTTCGCCTCCATGTAACGTGTCCACTCATTGTCTGCGCCAAACGTAAGGTTGACCGTTGAATTTCCTGCCCCACGTGGATTGAAACTGCACTATTAAACTGTTTGCACCCATGGTAACACAACATTCATATGTGTCTGCTCGGCGCCCATTTGTAATCGTTTGGTCTGAAGAAAAAAAATGTTGTTTCGCACCCCTTAAAACATGGTTAATAATATTGTAATTCGCACCACGACTTTGGATCAGCCGATGTATGTATTTACTCAAAACCATCGAACATTTGTGCCCATGCAATGTGCCATGGTCATTATAACATGTCATGCACTCCACCCAATGTTTTACCCATAAGCTTGGATCATTATATCCGCCATAGAAAAATTAAGCTCGTTTGTAATGTTTTCCATATAGTCTTAACTTGCCATTTTATATGGTTTGGAAAACACATGGACTTGCGCCTTGGTTTTAAACTTGCAATGTAACCTTGGCCCATCAAATGTGCACCTACTTGCAATGGTTTCACATAGTTCCGCTCCACGATCTCCTACGATTTCGACACCATATGGTTTTTATTTTCCTTGTTTTAATTATATAATGTCAAAACCACAACCTTGGTCCATCGAATGTGCATCCACTGTGTAGCTTAGGTTCAACAAAGATTGCTTCTCAAAGGTGCGTTTAGATATTGTGCCAAAATTGTAATGCACTAATTTCCTGAACAATCAAGCCTAAATCTCACCAACAAACCTACACCTGTACTTTGATGGATGATGAGGCACTGAAAGGAGCAAATCCGTACTTAATCACCAAATTGACAGTGATGACCTTTCAAAATACTTATTCTTGACGTATGTTGAACCTGCGAACCATCTCATCCAACTGTGGAAAATAGAAGAAACCCCTTATTGTTGTGCCATTGTTTGGCTAACATCAACATGTGCACTCTTAATATGGCATCTCCATTAATAACATGAGAAACCTTTGTCTTTTGATATCAGCGGCATTATCATAAGATTCTTCTGGTGCCTAGTGCTTCCTTGTTCCTTTGAGTGAATGAACACACACCACATCATCCTCCATCTAAAAATAATGTTAACTTTCTCTTCCACCTCACTTGTGGGTGCATCCTTGTCATCCACCTTAATGCTAGTCTTTAAAAGGTGGCCTTATGTCTCATATCCACCTAAGCGGGACATGTGGATGAATGTGTCATGTTTCACAGCTGTGACCTTGTCATTGAGCTTAATCTTATTCCTTCGGTGCCATGACAATCATTGATGAGTTTATCACTGGGATGTTATTACTAGATTAGTGCCAAAATTAATTAGTCAAAGAAGTTCTTTGCGAAAGGTGCCCCCTAGATAAAATATATGATACCAATGAACATAAGAGAAGTATTCAAACAATCGGTGCTCAATGACCCATGGCGAGGGAGTTATTAATGTACATCCCGAGTGCACGGAAAGCTCTTATTCGAACGTATGTCATGATCTCCCTCACATGGAATGATTGGGCAAAGACGCATCCGATCATGATGGTGAGAGAGCTCGTGAGGGGGTTGGGGACAGGGTCGCTAGGAGGTCACCGATTGGGTGTCCGATTTAAAGACCCTAACGACTAAGCGAGCAAGAGGGGGACCCGAAATTTTAAATATACCCAAAATTTTGGGTGGTGTTGTAGCGTTTACAACAAATAGATAATTGAAACAAAATGCAACAAAAACTCAAATATATGCGTAAAAGTAGCTAAATAGTAAAATGAAATAAGAGTTTCTCCGAATATCCAATGGAAAGAAAAAATATATGAAGAATTTTATATGTATTAACACCGGGGAAGGAACAAAGAATGATGGTACCAAAGATACTTGATCGGGATGGGTTCTTATCGCTCAAGAAGCAAAATAATAAAAGTGATCAAAGTATGAAAATGACAAAAGGATCAAAGTCCGACCATGATAAAAGGATCAAATATAAATAATGAATGGAAAACCCTCCTATTTATAAAAAAATATTGAGTTATCTCGGATATCGGTGTATAATAAAATATTATTAACCAAGATCTAGATGTAAATCGCTGAATATTTTATTATATTTTGTTGGGAGGGAAAAGGAATTCTAAATTGGTTAAATTCCTTTTATTTAGAAATAATAAAAAAATAAATGATTTATTTATCATTTCAATAATGTTGTTAAGGAATAATTTAACAAATAATGATTTATTTTATTATTCCTAAATGATTTAGTCAACTTTACAAGGAATATTAATTAAATAATGATTTAATTAATTATTCCTAGAGAATAATAAGATAAATAATGATTTATCTAATTATTTCTCATTAATTGGGTTAAATATGACCAAAAATATTATTTTCAACAATGGTTTAACTAATTATTCCTAGAGGAAAACCAAATAAATAAGGATTTATTTAATTATTCCTCACGGGGTTTCCCCGTTCAACGAGAAATAACTTAATAAAATATGGTTTATTAAATTATTTTTTATAGTGAAATCAATTTTACTATGGTAAAATTTTGTCTTACATGGTGTACTTCGATCCAAATAATTGTAAATGGTTAGATGACCGAAAATTGGGGTAACACTTAGAAAAAAGAATGCCTACAATCGGGAGGAATATCCTGCATAACAACCATTGGTGAACTCATTAAGATAAGTGTTCTATGCTTATGCGTGCTTTCATATCTTCATATAATTTACGTTATTATTTTTATAAATATGTTGCGTTTAATTTATTGGTTGGTTATGCATGAATCAAACATCAGTTTGTAGTGTGCTATGCCTACACATCATAATGCTACAAGGCACATTTTGGCTCTAAATTGTAGTATTAGAGTTATTATTCATGGAATTAAGAGTATAATGGAAGTTCATATATTTAGGTGCCAAAGTTAGAGGAATCATAATGTTCCCCATCTTAGGGGTGTATAAGGACATGATTAAGTGGTATCAAAGCACAATTATAACATTAGTATTATAGGTCCCAGCAATAAAATGTTTAAGAAAAATCAGAGAGCATGTTTGGCAATTTATTTAACAAAATTTCCAAGTGGTATTGGAGAAAAACATATGAGAGAGATGAAGGAAATTGAGGCTTAAAAGTTAAAATATTTATTTTAATCGTTCATGTAGAAAAAAAATTGTTTGGATTATGATTATAATGAGAAGAGGGGGGTGGATTAGTATAATGGCCAATTTTAACAATTAAAATAGTTCAAGATATTTAATCATAAATAATATAAGAAACACATGAGAACATTAGATATATGTGGAAAACCTCAAGTGGAGAAAACAAAAATCTTATGAGTAATAATATCATAGGCACCAACCTACTATTACATCAATTTTTCTAGCACCAACTTAACTGTACACCCATTTCCGATTTTATAGGCACCAAACTAAACAAGACACTCATCTATTGATTTTACAAGCACCAACTTGAAGGAGACACCTATCCTCTAATTTACAATGATTTTTTTGTTCTCTTATGTTTTGTTCCTCTCAACTCGACACACTTCTCTCTCTCTCGCTTTACACCCTACACATAGGTCTAACTATCATCTTCTCAACACTCCACACTTCTACCTCTTCTATACTTTATAGTTCTTCTAGTGACTTTATTCACTACAGTTTGATTTATTGCAAGGATTAATCACGACACCTCTCACTTATTCAACATTTTATTTTGTCTCTGTCTTTCCATTTACTTGATCTATTGCAATTCTCTTGGTCTCACAAATTTTGATATTCTTCCCGAGTATTCACCGTATTCATGTATGGATAGTTTCAACAACAATTTTAATTTTTTGGGATCTACATTTATTGGATATGGCCTTCTCCTCTACCATGGATATCAATCCACCGTATTAACCCATGGTATTATGGGTTGACTAGGTCACACTACCCCCGTTATACACCAAAATTATTTGTTCCTTTCTTTTATCATGGCGTCGAGCTTATGTTTTTTATATGGTATTTAAAATGGTAGATACCTCCATTCAACTTTATAATGTTCATGTCATTCACATATTCCAATTTACTTGATAATGGGCTTATCATATCAGACCCCATAATACTAGAACCTTACTGTCCTTACATCTCCTCGGTGTGGTGATGATTAGCCCTCAAAGTCTACTTCCTTATCCTTTATATATTGGGATTCCTTATACTAGTTCTATGTCTAGACTTGTGTTCCTTTAAAGTCTACATGACCTTATTCTTATGACCATAATTTTTGATAGAACCATGATTTTTGGAGTATTGACCTTTAACATCGAATACTAGATGAACTCTTTAGTTTTGAGTGCTGTACCATTAATCACCCATGGTATAGTGTAGTGACTCCCCATCTCTAACATACCACTTCGATACTCTTCCAACTACAAGCATCCCAAGATCAAGAGACATCTACAACTGGTAGACTTATTCAAATTTTTGACTCTAATTGTAGGAAATTTCTCGTTATACAAGGATGCGTGCTCGAAAGGTCTTACTTAGCTAATAATATTGGTACCGGTACTTGATACCCTTGTATGGGCCTACAAGTGTCGAGCCTTTTTATTTCTACAATTAAGGCATGTATCCATGGATTTTTACTTTTTCAAACTCAAAACAAATACATAAGAAAACTTTACCAAACATGGTCCTTGCGTGAGTCCCGAGACCTTATGGTTTACCATGTCAAGCCATTGTGAACCGCCATTATCCATCATGCCTCCTCTAATACCATGTAACCTAATATAACATTTTTTCTATGCCATTCTATATTGTGGCCATGGAAATTATATACAAAATGAACTATAGTGCCTAGTGCTATGGTATAGGAGTGCCACATGTCACTCACCATTGCTTCCACATCATCATATCTACCACTCATTGTCCACATGTTTCCACTTAATGACACTTCTAGGTCATACCAAATACCATATTATACGCACACCCCTAGTTTAACCATCGTGGGCATATGTGAGCTCGATATTGATTTGGGTCATTGGATTGAGCCATTCTTAGTTGTTGGATCCACCGCATGCACAAGTGCACTATAAAATCCATGTATGTCGTGAGATCGATATTGATCTCGATCATTATTATTGTGCCCAAGATGTCAATCAACACACTAAATAGGTTCTAGGATTAATAAAGGTTTAATCATTGATTAGTGAGAAGGATTATAGGGCTTTTCTTTTTGCAGAAAATTGACTAATTTTATTATACATGTCTTTTCTATTATTTCACATACTACACCATGTTTTGAATTATACACCAATACTCCTGTCCTATCTAGGATTTATACTGCATCATTAATTGGAAAACACCAAATTTCATTCCATTGGCTAACAAATTTTTTGTTCCATCCGTACCTCCTCGAAACACCAAAGTTTCATTCCATCAACTCCGTTCAACCTTTTTACTACTTGATTTTGGTTTATATCCCTAAAATTGATAGTAATAACACTACATAACTTTACATTAATGACAACACACACTACAAAATAAATTTTGGGCCTATAATTGTCCTAAATTATGAAAATTCACGTATCCATAGGTATATTTGGAAATAATTGGGTGAATTAAAAAATGGTAAATTCAAAGAGATATCCCCAAAAAACCAAGAAAAATCATGGAAATGTTTTCCATAAGTTCATTGAGAAGGTGATTAAGGTCATCGATTGCTGCGTAATCAAATTCAACTTGAGAGTTTGAATTTCATCATTCTATATTGTTTTCAAAATTTCAATATCTCTGATGGTTTACATTGTATTTGATCTAGAGATCAAGAGATCAAATTCATTTTGGGGGCTAGACTAAAAACATTGGAAGTTGGACAAGGAAGAAATTTGGAGTTCATAAAAATTGTTAATGAATAAATTTTAATAATTGACAATGAATACCTTTTGGAAAAATAATTTATGAAGACCTTCATTGGAATAATTAATGAAGGCCCTAAAATCACCAATGGGAACCTTTGTTTGGATCATCAATGCATACCTCTATTCATTCATAGGTCCCCATACACTAGTGTAGCACCCATATTGTTATTGTTGTTTTCTCATAGAAGCTCACTATTATTATCGTTGAGCCATTACATTATTATTTTTAAGTAGACCCAATTATATTGTGACCCTTAGACTCCTATATATACTAGGGAGGTCTTATTACTTGTATCATCCAATAATTGTTCATTTATGTGATGTAAAGAGCTTTCCCTATTGAATAGGCTAATTTCCAAGTCGTTGACCTATTTTTTCTCTTCTCGTTTTTTTATCCGGTTGCATAAAATATTGTATTAGAGCTTTGGATTCTGTGCCTTACGTCTTGCTGCTGCATCATCTTGAATTTTTGCTATAATGTTTTTTCTACAAGGCTTCAAAAAGCTTAAATTTTGACCATGTGTCGCTAAAATCTTGTGAACTTTTGTGTAAACATTTTAGATCTTGGTTCACTATATTTTCGCAGATATGGTCCGAATAAGTTAGGGTTTTTGCGTGCTCCAAAATTTAGTCTCAACTCTGTACGACCCGGGGAAAATAGTCATAAGTTTCTCCAAGAACATCATATTTAAATTTTTGTAAAATTTTACTGCTGAAAGTGAACGCTATTTAGTTTAAATAATATCATTTTCAAGGTTTAAGTTTGAATCAATGACGTATGACATTCCGTACAAGTTTGATCATCCGAACCAATCCATAACTAGGTCATCGTGGGAGATTGGGAATGACCTTGAGGAATCCAATATTAGTATAACTTGTAGCATTATAATCGTAGGGATACCACAAGACAAAAATTTTACATTGGAAAGCCAAAATTACGTAGATACAAATGGGCTTCAATACCGATATCCTAAAAGCAAGAAAAAGGTGTGTATTTTTTTAAAATATTGCATAATTTTTGTTTGAAAAATCAGTTTGAAGTGATTTAAAGGGAATACCGGCTATATAAGTACTTGGTTATAAAATTCCTTGCAAACACAATAATTATACACCCTTGAAGCCCTTAGAAAAATATAATGATGACGCATGAAGAGGAAGAATTACAACATGATATATGAAAATTACAGACCAATCAAACAAATTTCACCGTCACAAAGAGAAAAAAGATAAACTAAAATGGGACATGGATGGCTTAAAAGGGGACATGGATGACTTAAAATAATACATGAATGGTTTAAAAGTAGACATTGAAGGTTTTAAGTGAAGGTTTGGCAAAGTTGCTAGAATAAAAGGCTTCCTAGTGGTGATAAGGTATTTCATGAAACTCATGAAGAGAATAACAAATGTGAATCATGATTTTATGACCTAAATTTGGGATGAAGACCAACCATATTCAACATCGATATATGGAAATTTGATGGCAAGGATCCGTAACATGTATATCGCATGGATCAATTCTTTGATCGACATGATTTTCTACACACACAAAAGGTATGCATTGCATATTTTAATTTAGAACAAAATCAGCTTTGTGTTGTATCGATGGATTTTTTTAAGTAAATCAATTGTCACTTGGAAAAATTTTCACCGAAGAATTGGTAGCACATCATGAATATGTACAAATAAAAATTCCTTCTATAACCAATTAATACATCTCAAACAAAAGGGTTCAATGGCGAAGTACATTGAGGATATTTCAATATTGAATATCAAGGTAAATGCTATTCCGCAGGAGCATACCATTGATGCGTTCATAGGGAATTTAAATGATGACATCCAACATGAGGGTCACCTTGGGAACCTAAGTCACCTGGAATGCATTAGGGGTGGAAATAAAAGTTAAAAATAAAATTATGGCAACAATGAAGTATATTCCCCACAACTATAAAGATGGAAGGGCATATCTCTAGCCTCTTACTTGTTATCCTTAACTTTATCATGAAAACAATACAATGATTTCTTCAAGAGAAACTCTCGTACCGGAAACTCGTCTTCACTCTAATATAGGCAAAACCGTACAAATACTAGCCAATTCTCTGCCTCTACTCGCCTACCTTTCTCACACATTCCTCGAGGAATTAAATCCCTATTAAATAGGAAAATCCCTTGGTTTTATTATGCAATCCTTCCTAGGCCTCCATCTCACTTATAACTCACCCGTACAATTTTCTAATTATACAACCGATAGTTATCATCCCTTTAACCCCGCCTCTCAATCGGGCCTTCCTCTAGAACCGAAATGAAACAACTATTTATAGTGAATTATCGCTTAACTAATTGATCACTACTTATGAATTAAATTAGGTTTAATTCACTTGACCTCTCACTAGCGCATCACTCAATTAGAACTATTAACCGATTTTTTAATCGAATTTATTGAGTTAACTATTACATATCACAAATAACTATAATCGACCCCCTAAAAATCATGATAACTCTACATGTATCCTTCCGTACCCTTAACTCGAATTTCCATCCAACTCGGGCCTAATATGAATTAGTTAACTAATACAAGTCATTATGAGATGAAATTACAAATTCTCTTCCAATTTAATTAAAGGATAACTAAATTAGAAGACCCATTTCTGGATGCCATTTCTGGTGCTATTTTCAACACTCTTTCAACAAGAAAGGGATTATCTACTACTAAGGATCCTCGTCTCTATGGAATTCGAATTTGTTTCTTGCTGACTTCGTCAAGATGTTTGCATCCTTCTCCTCTCGGGAATGTACTCTAATGACATAATCTGCCTTCTAACAAAATCTATGAGATGGTGATACCATATATCAATATGCTTGACCTGTCATGGAATAATCGGATTAATCGAGAGTTTGATGCAACCCCGGTTATCAAAATGTATCACCGTCGTATCCATCTCATGACCAAACAAACCAACAAGTATCTTTCCTCATCCGTATGGCCTCACATGCTTCCTAACTAGCTTCCATGTACTGGCTTCCACAAACTTAGTAACTAATCTATATTTCTTGTTGTACCTGAAACAAGCCGCCGATCCTATGCCGAATATGCCACTTTATGTACTCTTCTTATCGATGGACTCCCTTCCCAACCGCATCGGTGGAAGCATTGAAGTCGTTATCACTCCCCCCATTTCCCCAAGGCTAAGAATGGAACCGAAGGAAGGTAACCACAAACCAACCTTTAGGTCAGTATCTAGCTCACCAAAACCCGCAGAGGGCTCTCTCAATGTCACTTTGTAGCCAATGAGATGACTACAAATATAATTATCTTAGGCTATTTACGATGCTCAAGAGATTAGGTTTTGTTTGTTTTTAGTTTTTTGTTGGATATGAAAGACAAGCCAAGGAACTATGTCTAGGGTTTTGGTCTGATTTCAAAGGTTTAGTCATGAAGAGACAAGGATGAGGCTGTGTAGGTAAACTCATGAACATAATTAATTTGTCATTGTGTATATAGGGTTTGAAAGAGAAGGATTCCGTAATGACCATTTAAATGAATTCATTCATCGAAGAGTATACACATCCATGAAAATCTTATAAAATAGAGCATAGAAAGCAATTATTTATGTTCATAAACTCATAATATTAACATAAAAAAGCATACATGTGATGGAAATGTAACATAACATTCAATTACATGAAGTAGAAACAATGCTCAAAATCATACCACCGGAGTCTCAAGGTTAAAACTCGCAACATGCCTTTGATTTCACCGAAAAAGAGTTTCACATAACAGTCTACCACAAATAACAACTATCCAACCCTTAAAATGACTCGAGGTGGACTATATATATAAAAATAAAGTTAATGACACCTCATTGTACTGGTTGAAATATGATCTAAAACACATCATAAATGTATCGCATGAGTCATTACCTAGAATTTAGAAGTTAGAAGCCACTTCCTCAAATTTAGCTAACAATGAGGAGTTCACGCCCCTCGATTAATTAGATAATTCCTCCATAAAGAGAGGCAAAAAAAACTCTTACCAAAAATAGCACTGCGGGGACAACCAAACCACTAATTTTGGAGTTTTTATGATTTTAAACCGTCCAAGGGAATCCAATGACAGAAGCGTCATGCCTCCAAGCAGGCTGCCGCGGTTTTGGTATATCATGCTACTTTGGAGCCAATTTTTACGTTCTACCCATTTGAAAATCCGAGAGTTAGGCTAGGTAGCCCCGTGTGTCTTCTTTCCATTGCAACATCAAACCGAGAAATTACCTCTAGGAAGGCCTTCCAAAACTCGATTCTCCCCAACCTCACCTTAAGTGCCACACAAAGACAAAATAGGTGCTCTAATCATGGAAAAAGGGTGTTTTTTGCATTTTTCTTCAAAATGGGAGGGTGAAATGTTGAGATGATGTCATATCTATGATGTATAGGTGAATATTCATCCATCCATGTAGATTTTTCTTCATTTTAGTTCTATGAGAAAGTTTCACACACAAGGCGACGCTTCTCGCTAAAGGAAAATTTCCGTAATTTTGAGAGAATCACTCAAAAATGAAAAAAATTGCTCAAAACCTCCAAAAAAAATTTCTATGATGTCCCGGGATGAAGGGATAAAATGCGCTAAGGGGGCCTCAACAAGTAGATCCAAATTTTCCTTCTCCTTAAGCGTCATTTGTTTCTTTTAATCCTTTTTCTCAAGTTTTTCACCCTCACTCATGATTTGATTTCTTGCGAAATAGTGCCCTGCTAATATGCCTTTAGATATCATATCTCCTCTATTACTTTTTCAAAAATTTTAGATGAATGTTGATCTTATCCAACCACATCCCTTTATCTTGTTCAATTTGACAACTATCAACTTATCAAAATTTAATTGAGTCGGTGGTGGAGATGGCTCTCTTTCTGTTTTTTCTGGTCAACCCTCTTGTTCTTGGCCTCCTAGGATTTACTTCAACCTTTATGTCTCTCCAGCCTACTCTAAATCCACCAATTCTCCTCCTTTTAACCTTATCTCGCTCTCGTTTTTCCTTTGGTTTCCTTGAGGGAGCTGTTTTACCTTCAACTACATATTCTCTTATCAGAGGAAGGTAATAAAGAAGCTTTTTCCTTTGAGAGCTCGGCCTCAACTCCGTTGTCTTTGAATATTTCTCCCTTATGATATCCTCATCTATCTTGTCCTTTACTTCTACCGTCATGTCAACCTCCATGGGTTCTTGTTCTTCATGTTGATGAAATGTAGACTCATCCTTATGCATGAGTGGCTCACTATCATGACTAGGTGGTCGATCTATTGTTGGTCTTTGTTCAATTATGGTAATAGGTGTAATTACTCCTTTGATGGCATTGGGAGAAGAAACCATCCTCTTGCCTTTCTCATAGGTTTGACCGATATCAAACCTAGGGTAACTTTGATATCTATTATTGCCTACTTGAAGAGCCAAACTCCTTTGTTTTGTTGGTGCCGATGGTGTGCTATGGATGATGGATGGGCTAGTAGGAGGCGCCGATGCAACTTTTCCATGAAATTTTCCCAAGACATATTGATCGATGAAAGATGATGCAAAAAAACAAGCTTGACCAAGCCATGATAGAATAAATCGGGGTGATGAACTTTACCTTTTCTCTCGTACCTTTTCCGTCATCTCGACCAAAATTCCTAACAAATAATTGGACAAACATTGAGTGGTTGAGTAGTAGTGAAGTACATCAATAACTTCGACATGATATTGTTACAACCTTGAAAATATCCCTTCACATGTAAAATATTTCATGATTAAATTCATAAAAAGGGGAACATTTATCAAGTAAATGCATAAAAGCGAAGATATGTTGAGGAGCATCTTTGCAATGAGTGTCTCTCCAGAACATTTTGTAGTTTTGAAGCTCCAATTCCATCCCTTTGAACCGGATTTCTCCATGGTTCGAGATACACGTTGCTGAAGCAATGCCATATGATGATATGGTAAAATCAATTCCCAAGTTATGATGGCCTTGTATTTTTTGAATTCAGTGGAAAAAAAGGCTTGTCAATTGAGCATGACAACTCACCTCCTCGATCCTCTCACAAAACCCCAAACACCTATTGTTTTCAAAACATCTCTTGGAAAAAGGAGAGGCATTGATTTCTTGCAAGGTAGATGTGTCCAACCCTAGAATGTAGACTCCCTGTGAATCTTATTTTATTCCTCCATCGTTTTTGTCAACAATATTAAACCCTAGCTAAAGGAGAGGAAGGGGAGGTGTAGAATTAAGAAAAATGGTGGGATGGTGGTAAGGTAGCTTTAGGGGAATAAATGAGGTAGAAATAATTTAGGAAAAATCTCCCAAAAATTGGAGGAGGTAGGTGATGAGTTACACAATAGATTCAAGTGAAATTTTCGGAAATGGGTATGAGGAAGGTGATCGTGTGGCTAAATGTAAGAATTCCCTAGTTTTCTACAAAAATGTAGTGAAAATTAGGTTTTGATGAATGATGGAAAGGAGGGTTGGGGAGTGATAGGGAGTGTTAAGATATTATGTATGGATATTTTATGAAGATGGACACAAAGTATTTTTTTATCACCTGAAATAAGCAACTATGTAAAAAACACCAAAAACGTAGTGGGAATGACCTAATGAAGGAAACTACTCTTTGTCGATGAAATTTGACTAGAGAGAGGTAGGAATGGTGTCCACTTAATTCTTAGGAGATGAGTGAACCTCAGAAAGTATTTTGAAGTGTGGATGACTGATTTGGAGCTGAACACCAAAAGTGTAGCGCATTCCATAAATGTAGCATAACACTCGCACGACACACCAAAAAGAGTAGCACAACATCGGCGTAGCAGAGGAAATTGGCACAAAATTATTGTTTTTTCTTCAACCCTTGGTAGTTTTAGAGTATAATGGTGAGAAGAGAGGGAGCTCTATCGACCATCAAAAGATAAAAATGAGTTGAAGAAGTCTCTTTTTTTCTCTTTTATAACATCATAAAAGCACTTTTTTGTCTTCTAGTGAAAACACAAGCTTTTTTGAAGAAATTTATCTTTTTTTTGGAACACTTTAATGAAGAAACACACTTTATTTGATGAAATAAAAATCTATTCCTACTTCTTTCCTTGTTTTCTATATACCTATGCAAATGGCTTGTATGGTGAAAATTTATTCTATTCACCTTCTTTCATGGCATAAATTGACTCTTATGGTGGCGAAACAAATGAGACCCAGAATCGACCTAGATGAAGGCGTGTGAATGAACTCATACCCTAAATGATAAATGGATTGTTTAACACACGTATAGTAGGGGAGTAGCATTTCAAACCTAGACATATTCAATGAACAATATTTTATTTGGAAATCGACTCTGAAACATGAAATTTTTAACTTGTGGGACTATTATTAAGGAGAAAATACAGAGTAAATTTGATCGCTAAACATTTAGACAATAATGGAGTACACGAGGTGGAATATTTGTGTCATATTGTATCTCATGAGTGGTGTTAAGTGATACCCTACCAAAATTAAATCCATCAAGGAATGGAAAATCCTCACAACCATAAAGCATATTCGAGGATTTCTAGGTTAACAAGGTATTATCACAAGTTTGTTAAGAATTATGGGGGAATATCGGCACTTAACATCATTATTGAAGAAAGATTCATTTTATTGGACTCTAGAAACAACTAAGTCCTTTGAACATATTAAGAGGTAATGTGCTAAGCACCTACGTCTCAACTACGCTAAAGTTCACAAAACTTTTTTATTGTGGAATGTGATGCTCTCGGTGAAATGGAACTAGTGTGGTTTTAATGAAAGAAGAAAGACCCATTGATTTTGAAAATCATCCAATCAAAGGAAAGTATTTACAACAACCTATTTATGAGAAGGAAATGTTGGAAATACTACATGCACTAAAGCAATGGAAACCTTACCTAATGGAAGACATTTCAAGGTAAAAATAGATCATGATAGTCTTAAATAATTTTTTGAACAAATATTGTCTTCAAAAGAGAAGTAAAATGGGTCACAAATATGTTGGGCTATGACTTTGAAATCATCTAAAAAGGGAAGCAAAATGTTGTTGCATATGCACTCTCAAGAAAGGATGAGGACGTGACATTTATTTGTGCCATTTCTATTATCCAACTCCGAGGATAACCAAAGCAAGGGATGAATGGAAGAACGATGAAGAGGTGTGGAAACTCATTCAAAATTTGCAACAATACTGTATCAACCCTAAATTCAGCTTCCGCCTAATTTGGAACATTAATTTTTCCTTATTTATTTTGTATTTCATGATTGATGAATAAATTGTAAAGGAGGATGTCTAATCCTCCTTGCAAATCAAGAATAAATCGTTGCCTATGTGAAAAGAGAAATATTTAGGTCATTTGAATAAAATCTTGTAGGTGTGAAAGGGACGAAGACCACCAAAGGAGATCCTATTTTACCAAGTCAACAACGTTGTCTAGGTTCACATTGAACCTCCGATGGATCAAGGGCCGTTTGTGAAGGTTTCTAAATGTGAAAGGAACTAAAGGATGAAAGTAGTTTAGGGTTTGCCAAGAGACTAAAATCTTATAAAAGGAGGATGGGCGTTCATGAGGAGGTGGTTGACCATCTTTCATTTTCTCGAGCTTGCTAAGGCACCCATTTCTCTTTGCTATTTAGCAAGAGAAAGAGAGATCTCCTCTATCTAGAAATCCTCCATCCTTCTTTGAGTAGCACTTGGAGGGAAGTGTGCTAGATTGGTTCACTATCAAAGTTGGAGGCCAAGCTATGCTTGCATAGACAACGTCGGCTCCATCGAGGGTTTTGCTTCGTTGTAAGTGTAGGTGGGGTTCTAGATCCGCAAGGATCTAATTGTTTTTGGAGTCTCCTCGTGGAGGGTGTCTTGTGTTCACTCAAGAAGGTCTCTATTGTATTTCATCAGACCGTATATTTTTATCTACCGTACTATTCTTCTCAAGCTACCGCACCGTCTCCTTAGGAATCGTGTTATTTCCTATGTACTCGCTTCAACTATTGTTTAGATATTTCATCGTACTTGTTTTCCGGTGATCGAGGCTCGCTCTCACCTTGAAGATTTATGAAGTAGCTTTCTGATATCTAATGTTCAGATCTGATATAGAAATTCATCTTCGTGTAAATTACCGAAGCTTCGTAGCTCCGTGTACAAAAAATTAGATCTACATCCCGTTATGCAATATTTTGTTAAAAATTCCCAAGGGGATTCTGGATTAAGGTCGAGCAGTTTCCGTATCTGGTATGGATCTGATGTTTCAGCCATAAATATAATGCAGATCTAAGTTTTAACACCGTTGAAGCACACTTAGAGGGACGTTGTTCATTTATTTCCTCGCAACTTTTACATACACGTGTGCCTCCTCCTACTTCCGAAGATTTCTCGCTTATTTCCCTCATGTAATTCACCGTATTTCTTAAGAACCCATTAAAAAGTCTAATTTTCTGGGTTGCCATACTGTAATACAGCGTCTGATTACTGATTCCCAATGAATCTCTGCTGAAACCACGCAATTCTTGGAAGTGGGTTTCCTTTGTCACATCGCCTTCTTCTTTAGCCTGATTTTTAACTAGTCGTGCTCTTCGTGGAGATCCGTATAAGGCCCTTAAACCCATTTTTTCCCCTTAAATTCAGCATGGAGGTCCCAATCAGCCTATAATAAGGGAACCCATCCCTGGTCTATGTTATTCTTGTACCATTTTTCTTATACAACGTTTCCCTCGAGCCTATCGTAGTTCTTCCTTATGAATTGTCATTTCTTGGCCCTCTTTGGATCCATTCTTTAGATCTATATATTTGAGGATACAAGTTGCCATAAACCCAAGAGGAGTGTGTTCTTTTTCCCACACTTGATGTGTTTCATCGCCTTTCTATGTATTAGTAGTCTAGAATGGGGTCAGGGAAGCCTCTCAGTTTTCTACCCTCTCTTTAGAGGTGATATAACCAAAAGAAATGCCCCACAAGCCTATCTATGGTTTATAATTTCTGGTGTGTTTACATACTTGCAAATCCATAGTGGAATATCTCAATATATTCCCCACTAAGCTATTCTTCCCCATTTGGAACATTACAAAGGGTATCGCAGCATGATCTCTCGCACAACTGTGAGATCAAGCCACGTTGAAATCAAGAGCAAGGGAAACATGAAGAAGATGAGTTTAATATCATCTGCTTCATATCTAAGAAGAGCAAGGAGGATGTGCAAGAAGAAAAGAGAAGAAGCGTTGAAGCTCCCCAAGGAGTTTCAAAAAGAATATTTTCCAATGAGATCTACAAGATCCAGGCATGAGGAGCATTCTGAATCCCTGCCTCATGGATATGTGCACTCAACCATATCATCGATCTTTAGAATTTTTCCGTTGATTCTTCCATGAAGGGGGAAAAAGAAGGTGTGAGCTGACCGATGCATTGCCAAGGGAAAAAAATCTCCATTTGGTGAAGAGTCCTCATCTCAAGAGAAAGCATGAAGGTTTCTCCTTCAATAGTCGATCAAGATCTATTGTCTCTCATTGATGATGGGACAATTTTAGTTATTGAAGAGGAGGAGAAGGCGTGAGATGATAACGCAACAAACAAAGGCACCTCAAGTACTTCACGCAGGAAGAGGTTGAGCAATTTCTCCAAGAGAAGAGACTCTCAAGTAGACTCTGAAAAGAGTCCCACAGATTTCATGCATGAGGAGCATGTTTTACCGTCGATTAATGATGAGGTATTGGAGAAAGGGAGGTAGAAGAGGAGGAAGGGCCTCACAATGTGGAGAATATGAACCTTTCTACTTCTCGTAGCTTGGAAACACAGAGAAGGTAAGAGGACTTATGCATTGAAGGTAAGGACAAATCTATTCATTTCTACATCCACATTCTACTCTATGCTCGACACCCGCAAGGAGGCACTCTTCTAGAGCACCTCTTGATAGGAGGAAATATAAAGTGTTCTCTCAACTATGGGAAGCACATACTTGGCTAAGGAGAGAGCCTTTGAGAGAAGCTAGCACATCGTAGATAATCTCTCAAGAATTCAGAGAGAGATGAGCAGCTTCCGAAAGGGACACGTAAACCCCACGTATACCCACGAGAAAGGAGAACCAGAGATCTATGATGGCATGAGAATGAGGGCACATGGAAACTCCATATCTTTGGGGTAGCCCATGATCTTTCTATTCACAAAGGATATCTATGAAGATGGCAAGGGGATCCTAACCCTCTTGTATATATGGGCTAAAAGGAGGAGGTTTTGGAAAACAAGGACTTCCTCTAAGGGGAAGTTGATTTCATATGATCCAATCTTGTCTTGTGCAAGAACAATTGCAAATAGGGTTGTTAAAGGGAATAATATAATGCTCCAACATGTCATTTTCAGATGTCGTGGATGTCAAATATGGGAGCCATGAGAAGACAGGCTGCATTTCGTACCCCACAACAGAATTCGGGAGAGCTAGATCCTCGTTGGGATTCCTAACTCATGATGAGTGGCCCAAGACCTTTTTACGTGGGGGGGGTTCTTGAAGGGGAAGTAAAGGATGAGAGGTTCAAGGTGGTAGATGGAGTTATCTATTTCTATAACATTATTCTTTTGTTTAGTGGACCTAAACTCAAGGAGAGACCCGTTTGATTCCATCTATGGAATCCTCGCTTTCCAAACCCACTAGTTTTGTTAAAGCACATCATAAACTTCCTCTTGGGTGGTTTCACATGGGAAGGCCTGCAGGGAAGATGTGTACTCTTATATGAAGTTGTGCATGGAATACTTGGTAGAGGAGGAGGAACATAGCCTCCGGGGAAATAGCCACCATTCACACCTCCTTATTATTTGAGGTGGATGGAGCTCATCCATGAGTTACCCCACCGATGTAAAACAAGTGTATAGAGAGGCTGGTACTTTTGAGCATTATAATGTATCTCCTATATGCTTACATTTTTCCCTTTTCGGTTAATTTCATTTGCAGGACACATGGTGCCAAGATGGGGCACCAAGTATGATGGATTTCATGGACCATCCAAGGCCATGAACTATGTTGATGCAAAGCCATTCCTGGAGAAACTTGGAAAGCTATTATATTCCTCATGGTGTGACTCCTTTACACCAACCACAATGTACATTCTCCAAGCATTCCAAAGACATGAGGCAGCAAAAAGTGTTGGGGGAGGCAATTTGTCATATCTTATTCTATGGCAATTATGATAAAAGTGTATACCGGTTGCACATGAGGGGACATCTCCCTTCTCATCTATCACACATGGAAACTAGCATGATTCTAATCATGATCCCTCAAGCTGAAGATGACCTTATCCTTGTTGGGGGCATAGTTGGAGGAAAGAAACACTTGTTGAATGTGCCCTTAGAGGAAGGAGTTCCCCATTATTTTTGCATTGCATGCTTCCATGGGAGCATGAGATTTTGCAGGCCACTATGATAAATCACTTGTCTCTGTAGTGAGCCATATGTTGGTTGGTGACATGCCTCTCATGTGTATTGGGGAGGAGATATTCTCTATGGATTGCCAAGCCGGGAGGTGATCCACTTCATTTGATGACATCATGGAGATGGGAGTCTTTCATGGATCATGAAAACCCCATGATATTCATCACTTCTATCTTGAGGAGGCCATGGATCAGCAAGAAGGTTTCCACAAAACCTTCCATTTCTTCATGATGGGAGCCTTTGAGTTTATTCAGTATCAAGGGAAAACTCTGCATATTAAGGAAGGGGTCATTGGGAGGACAAAGATATTGCAGAAAATTCGTAGCAATGGAGGAGACTATTTGATGAGGAGGCAACAAGAGAAGAAGGGGAAGTTTTGCAAAGACTTTGCGCTTCTCGAGGACAAGCAACATTTGGGAGGGGGAGACTATAATGTTCCTAAATTAGCTTCAACTAATTTGGAACATTAATTTTGCCTTATTTATTTTGTATTTCATGATTGATGAATAAATTGTGAAGAGGATGTCTAATCCTCTTGAAAATCAAGAATAAATCAGTGCCTATGTGAAAAGAGACATATTTAGGCCATTGAATAAAATTCGCAGTGTGAAAGGGCCAAGACCACCAAAGAGATCCTATTTGACCAAATCAACAAAGCTATCTAGGTTCATTGAACCTCCTTGATGGACTCGCGCTGTTCTGAAAAGGGGTTTCCCAAGTGAAAGGAACAAAAGGATGAAAGTGGTTTAGGTTTGCCAAGAGACTCAAATCTTATAAAAAGGAGGATGAAGGCTCATGAGGAGGTGGTCGATCATCTTTCATTTTCCGAGCTTGCTAAGGCAACTCCATTTCTCTTTGTCAGTTAGCAAGAGAAAGAGAGGATCTCCCGTTTAGGAATCCTCCATCCTTATTTGAGTAGCTCTTGGAGGGAAGTGTGCTAGATTGAACCACTAATGTGCTGGAGGCCAAGGTATGCTTGCATAGACAACTCGGCTCACCGAGGGTTTTTCCGCCGCCGTAAGTGTAGTAAGTGGGGTTCTAGATCCGTGCGGGATCTAGTTGTTTTTGGAGTCCTCTCGAAGGAGGGTGTCTTGTGATCACCCGGAAGAGGGCATTCTATTTATTATAATTTTATATCTATATATATCATCTATTGTACTATTCCTCGCTTTCAAGCTACTGCATTTTCTCCTTAGGGAATCGCGTTATTTCCTATGTACCGCTTCACTATTGTTTAGATCTTTCATTGTACTTGTTTTCCGGTGATTGAGGCCTCGCTCTCACCTTGAAGATTTATGAAGTAGCTTGCTGATATCTAATGTTCAGATCTGATATAGAAATTCATCTTCAGAAATTCATCGAAGCTTTCAGCTTCCGTGTACAAAAAAGTTAGATCTACATTCTCGTTATGCAATATTTTGTTAAAACCCCAAGGGGATCTTGATTAGAAGGTCGAGTATGTATCCGGGTATGGATCCGATGTTCCAGCCATAAATCTATCGTATATCTGAGTTATAACATTACATAATCGCTAAAACACACTTAGAGGGGACGTCGTTCATTTACTGCAGAATTTTTATATACATTGGTAAACACTTACTTCCGAAGATTTCGCTATTTCCTCATGTAATTCATCGTATTTCTTAAGGAACTCATTAAAAGTATAAATTGTTGATGATATACTGCAATAAATGTCCGATGACCGATTCCTGACTCTCTACCGAAATCGTGCAATTCTCGAAGTGGGTTTCCTTTGTCACATCAACTTTCTTTAGTTGATTTTTAACTAGTCAACTTCGTGGAAGATCTCTATAAGGCCCTTAAACCCATTTTTTTTCCTAAAATTCAGCATGGAGTTCCCACACAGCCTATACTAAGGGAAACCAACCTTGTTATGTTATTATTGCACCATTTTTCTTATACAACATTTCCCTTGAGCCTGGCTGCGCTTTTTCCCTAAGTGAATTTCCCTCTCCTTGCTTGTTTGGTTTTTGGCTCCCTCTTTGGATCCATTATTTAGATATTTATATCTTAGGATCCTAAGGGAAAAAAAATCCAAGAGGAGTGTGTTTTTCCCACACTTGCTGTGTTTCATCAGCTTTCTATAGACAACCGGAACGAGCGAGAAGCCTCCGGTTTTCACCCTCTCTTTAGAGGTGATATAACCAAGAATGCCTTACCATTATATCTCCGGTTTAGAATTACCGGTGTGTTTCCATACTTCGTAAATCCATAGTGGAATATCTCAAGATATTCCCCACTAAGTCATATTTTCCCATTTGGAACATTACAAATATCCCAAAGACATCCGAAATATTTAGCTAGAAAAATGATTCATTATGGGACAAAGATCACTTATATATTTATAAGAATTCCAACTCAAACAAAAAGATTCTTTTGGATTCGCACTACTCTCCCTTAGGAGGGCACTCGAATTTTTAAAAACTTACCGCAGGGTCAAGAAGGAATATTTCTTTGGGATGGCCTTAAATCCGATATTCAAAATTTTGTGGCAGAAAGTGTTTGGTTTTCCACCAAAATAAAGTTGATACAATTAAGACCCAGATTATGTTACAAAATTTATCCATTCTAGGTCAATATTGGGAGGAGGTTTCAATGGATTTTATCACAAAAGCCTAGCCAAGTCCAAAGGAAAGACCGTCATCATGGTGGTAGTTGATATACTTACCAAGTATGCACAATTTTGTGCATTATCTCATCCATTTAAACTCAAGACAATTCGAGCACGATTTATGGAAACAAATCAAAATCTACATGAAACCCAAAGTTTATTATAAGAAACAAAGATCCCATTTTTATAGGAAATGTTTGGACATAATTATTTTCTTGTTTGGGTACTCAATTAGCTCATAACTCATCATATCATCCTCAATCATGGGAAAAATGAGATAGTGAACAAATGTTTGGAAGGATATCTTCATTGCTTTATATTTGATAAACATCCATAATGGGTCAAGTAGTTACCTTCCGTCGAATGTAGTGGTATAACACTTCCTTCCATAGTCGAGAAAAAATACTCCATTTATGGAACTTTATGGATATCATCCACCATCCATCACATCATCTTTAAGAGAAAATTCAAAGGTTCAAGCAATGGAATATCACATAGAGAATAAAAAACAATGCTCCTCCAAATCTTAAAGGATAAGCTCACTTGGAACAGAATCGAATGAAACAATGGTGCATATCAACATCACAACAAAAGAAGTTTTGATGTAGGCAAACAGTATTTTTTACGCCTACAAACATACAAAAAATGTTCCTCAAGCAAGCTAAGAAGGATAATAAATTATCACCAAAGTATTATGGTCCTTACAAGGTGTTGCAAAGACTGGTACTATGGCAAACAAATTAGAGCTCTCACATCTTCCCGAGTGCACCTAGTTTTCCATGTTTCATGCTTAAAGAAGGTTATAGGTAACAAGCTCCGAGTTAAAAAATATTTTAACTTGACAAGGAAGGAAAAATCATATTGGAACCCGAAGAAGTCACTCAAAAAGGAACTCGACAAATTTACAAAATCGATCAATTTCCGCAGTATCTCATCAAGTGGAAGAGATGACCGTCGAAGATTCGACGTGGGAGGATGATAATTTTATATAGAAGCATCCAAAGTTACTCAAGCGTTGAGGAAAACACTTGTTTGAAGAAGAGGCATGTTTGGTCCCTATAATACTACTGTAGTCCTCATTTTCATTGTTAATGTAGCCCCATTATTGTTATTGTTGTTCCATGTAGTCCCCATATTTTTATTATTCTCGCCCCATAGGTGTAGCTCTATTATTGTTATTGTTGTGCCCATGTGGTCCCCATATTGTTATATTGTGATCCCTTAAACTCCTATTAATAGAAGGTAGGTTTTTTTCTCATTTGTATCATCTAAGAATTTTTTCATTTATGTAATGTAAAGGAGGTCACGCCTCGAAGAGTACGATTTTTAAGTCATTGATCTATCTTTTCTTCTATTTTGTGAGTTGGTTTCATAATAGGCATGAAGTTAATGAGCTGGTTCTTGAAATTAAATGGGTTGAGGAAAAGTACTTAGGTCCATGCTTGCTTGAAAAAAAAGAAGAAGCAAGGGAGGATATTTTTTTATGAAAGGCTACAAACAACAAGGACATAATAATAAATAATGTTCACAGAAAAATGAAGGGTAAGATGAAGCAAGAAAAAATGGGAGGGAGCCATTCGAATATGGGATTTGAATGGGAGAAGAGAGAGACTGGTAGAGGAGCATTAGAGGGAAGCATTTAAACAATAGAGAGAATTCGAATGTATGAAGCACATGTGAATAACATAAGGCATTTAGACAATGCAGAGGAGATCCACATTAAAAAAAGGAGACAAACCCATTCAAATGAACAAGAATTTTTCTTGAGAGAGACCTATTCTAACTCTTCATGTTAAGGAACAAATACCTTTGTTTTGGAGGAAGAGAAGGGGATTGAATCAATCCTCCCACAAAAATTTTTGGGCAAGGTATTGGATGAGAAAAGAAGAGAAGGGGACTGGCCGACAAGTTCCTTAGGGTCAGGTTGAGTTTATAGTCTCTAGAGCCCTATAATATCTTGGGGTCCTTGGAGGCTATGGGCTGAGATAGGAAATCCCGGAGCCCCGTAATGCCTGGGTCCATGGAGGCTTTGGGTTGAGACAGAGGCATTCAGAGCCCCGTAGTAGCTTGGTCCTTGGAGGCCGTGGTTTGGGAGGGAATCTCTAGAGCCTTGTAACAACTTGGGTCCCATGGAGGCTATGGGTTGATATAATGTACTATGAGACTGTGAAAAACTTGGGAAGAGGCCATCATCTTGAATCAAAAGTAGAGGAAGACATGATCAAATAATTTTGGATATTTACCTATTGGTACATTGGATTTGGACTCCTGTAGGGGGTGAATCACTATGTGTGCACTCGGGGAGAGGTGGGGCACCCTAGACTGTGATGGAAAAGAAAGAAGTAATCAACCTGAAGTGATTGAGGAAGGAGGTCCTCTAGAGCCCCTATTTTGGCTTGGAAGTTTGTGTAGTCCCAAAATAAAGCATTCCCCTCGCATTATGGAATATGGTTTTGTGGGTGGTAGTTGCAAGTAAACATGGCTATAACTACCTATGTTGGGTGGAGAGTCCTTGGTTCCAGACTTATTTCCCTACAAACTTAAAGATAAGTATTTGTGTATGTTTTCTTACTCTTAATGAATCATGTTACATTGTTGTTAATAACAGCTCTAGATTCGTGATTGCATTTGTCCCGCTAATGTTTTCGTATGTGGAGCATATTTGTGGGGATACTCCACCGATATATCTGCTTATCGGTATATGTGTATTTGTGCTTAGAACCAGAAGAAAAATGTGTGTGATAACCTTTTGATGGAAAACAAAATGTATCTAATGCATAAGAGGTGAAATAAACCACATAATAATAATGTCTAAGCTATATAGATGAATTGAACTAGATTTTGAATCAAATGCTTAAGCCCGTTAAGAATAATACATTAATAAAAGTAAAAGAAATCCATGATATGATACAAGCCACAACCAAAGCTAAGAGAGCTTGAAAGGAACCTTGAAAGGCAGTGGGATATGAGAACCTTTTATTAATATAGAGATTACATGGAAGACCCTTTGCCGGGAAGAGTTGATATTGGTTTGAAATTTATGTGTTTCTTACAATTTGTTGCGCTACTAGGTAAACAATGTATGAGTGTCAAGGGGAGTTTCCTCGGGGTCAATCGCGCCTGTCAACTTACCTAAATGGATTGCAACCTTGCATTTTAAGCATGTTGGATGTCTGTAAGTGTCATCTTCATGTTGTCAATGAGGCACCGAAAGGTGTGATATAACACCAAGGAGTTTCTTGCGAAGTTAGTGTGGATTTTGGAAATGTTGGCATGTGGCAGGTGAGGTGGGAACCTCTCAGAAGCTCGTGCAAATTTTTTGGTAGGTAATAGTCGTAGGAGCGCCTATGCCACCATGCGAGGAATTCCCTACCCAAAGGCAGGGAAGGCCTATGGGCTAGGAATCCATCAAATAATCTATCATCCAAGATTAGGAGGGGTAACGTTGTGGAACACCTTATATTTACATTGGAAAAGTGGCGAAATATTGATGTAGATCACGGGGTCTACTAGACCTATGAGACAAATCCACACTCGAGAAGACTATCTCAAGGAAACTTGTGTAGTGGTAGAGCTTCTCTTCAAGGAGATTGCATAGATCATTATCTAGGACATCATATGAGGCAGAGCCGAAGCCCCATGACTAAATCATGGCAGAAATGAAAGGAAAATATTCGTTGCAACGCTAAGGAGAAAAGCCTTAATTTTATAGAAAATATTTGGATAACCTAATCCTTTGCAGATCAAAAACCTAGGCAAGAAGGCTTCCTATTGGTGGAGCCATATATTCATGTGATTGGATGGGAGAATGATAATGTGGCTGGAAAAGTCTCAGAGGGGTTGGATCCCGTAAGTTAATTTAATTAATCACCGAGAAGTATGTCACTTGATGGACCTGAGATTTTCAATAGACAAATACCGTAACAACAAACTGATGCCATAGAACCACTGTCCAGTCAGAACCTAGAATCTCGTAACTAATTGTGACTTTGGAATTAAATTAGAGCATTGAGATATGCGATCAAGGAAAGGAAAATCCCAGAAAGTTGGAAGTCCCAGGAATCTTTGACCCCAGAATCCCATAACTAAATGAAAACTAAATTTAATTCGAGAGACGAGATCCAAGGTTAAGGGGGCGTGACATGTGGCAATACATTATTGTTTGAAGGTGGCATCAGCTTAACGTGTTGGTAGGCACGTGGAAATTATTTCTGGGGTTTTCAAGTACTCAAAGGCCCATATGTGGGTGACACATGGAAATATCACATGTCGACACGTGATAGGGATGATGTCAGCATGATGTCACCCTGGCAGTGGGTAATCCCATAGGTCAGAATCCTATAGAAAACTTGAAATGAATTTTTGAGTATTTTATTGGTGCTCTAGGTGGCTCTAGACACACTCAGAGTTAAAAGAGGGCTTACAAAATCTCAAAATTCAAAGTGGTCATATTTCTCTCGAACTAGGTCCAGATCAAAGTGCTCGTCACCTTAGTTCCAATGGTGCAACTGACATTCCAATCTGAGCTCATATGGAGAAGTTAGATTTGGTTAAAGTTGCGGTCAAAGTGGGTAGTGGGCTAGGATTAAGGGTCCTACAATTTGACCGACACTGGGCCGTGAAACCTAGCTCCCGAGAGAAGGCAAAATTGTGGCCTCTTTAATTTTCCTAATGACCCTTATTTTTGGAAAGATTAAAAATATATAAGTTGTTATATATATATATATATATATATATATAGAAAGGGGATGGGCTGTAACCCCTGCCACCCCCACCATTCGTGGTAATATTAAAAAATAGTGGGATGGGGTGGGAGGCGGCTAGACCTCGCCACCCTTAGAATTCAACATAATGTAATGATATGGTGGCGGGTGGTCAAACCCCACCACCTCACGACGCCCACCTTACATACAACGGTGTTGACAAGGGCTGACGGGGCTCGAACCCGCCTTAACCACGAGGGACGACCCCCACTGGGTGACCCCATATATATACATGCCACAAAAAACCACAACCAAACATAATATAACACCAACAGTTATGTCGCAGCCCATACAATACGACGACTCCACCAAACATCACCTACAGTTGAAATGAATAAAAACTAGCCATAAAATGTTATGATGCCAACTTATAAAAAGAAATTGTTGTTGAGGGGTGGGCACGGGGTTCGACCTTGCGACCCCCAACCGCCCAAAATAGCACACCACTATTACACCAAGTGGCACTGCCTTGCAATATCTGCTTGCATAAAATGTATTTAAACCCTCTTTCATCATTCGACCAGGCAGAGGATGCCTAGAAAAACATATTGGGAGAACAACGTAACTAGAAGGGTGCGAAACCATATCCCAGAGGAGACGATGCCTAGAGGCAGGAGTGGAACCATGAACTGAAGAATTTCCCAAGGAGGTAAAAATTCATTTTATCAGAATGATGCCAAGTTTATAGTCAAATTTCACGAAATTTTGTAGGGAACGCAATGGTGAAATTAGATTCACTATCTAAGCAACATATTTTCAGGTGCCCTGTAGTGAAGCATCTTTGAAGAATCATGGGGAATCTAAAGGATTCCTGAAGGCCCATATTTTGACGATGTCAGAATTTGATGAATGGATTGTTGATTTTACACTACTCGATGTTAGAAATTTAGTGGTGTAGTCAAATTTTGCAGTTGAACATTTGATTTTTTGGCCAACTTTAGAAGTGAAGGTACATGAAGCAATCATGTATGTTTTCCTTTCATTATTTCTGAGATGATGTATTATTTTTGAGATCCATTTTTGATGTTATGTTGCGGGATCATTATTGACATTATGTGATATGTATTTAGCTTGTATTTCTATGTATTTTTGTTTAGATCCCTGTGTAACTATGTTATGGGAATACTCATTGCTACATTGTGTGAGATATTGTTAGTTTGTCATACTGAAGGAAGCCCTTATTGAGTGAGAGTTCCTGTAAGCGGAACGTCTCGTGGAGAGACAAGCCACTCTATTTGATTGCATATGACCTTGTTATAAGAAAGAGTCTTCCATGTACATCATCATCTCTTACAACATTATATGAAGCAACCTCTACTATCTTGACATCAGGCCCGGATATGTAGCCCACACTAGGTGAACTCCATTATCAAATGTATCGTGTTATTGTGATGCTGATTATTGTTATGTTTCCTCTTACTTAAAGCATGCATATGTGTTCTTTTATGATTTTAAAAAATGAAATTCTAAGAACATCACAAAAGTAAAAGATCATGGGTAAATCCGATAGCTGACTGACCTGGATCAAGACAGTATCAGAGCGGTCTTCTTGTTCATGTGAATTACGAGCGTGAACAATGATTGAATGTGAAACAATGGAGGATGACAAAGATATGTATGAGGCCATGCTCAGGATGTCCAAAATGGTGGACATGTTGTATGAAGCTTATGAGAGATAGGAGAAAGAAGAATAAAAAAACAATGCTTCGTCCACATTTTCCAGTAGACATTAATCACCCTCATTGTCTTCTCATAATTCGAACAAGGAGATAAATAAGATATTTCAAGGAGATAATGTTGAATTGAAAGAGACTTATACAAGAAGAGAAAGAGGATAAGCAGAGATTCCAACTTCAATTGCGATCCACAGAAGAGGCCTTGGAGGAATTTAAGTGAAATGACCAGAGCCTTAAAGTAGAGAATGCTAAATTAAGAAGGCTTCTACAAGAAGAGAAAGAGGAGAAACATAGACTGAAGCTTCAGATACATGCCACGAAAGAGGCGTTGGGGGAGTTGAAGCACAATGAAGGCTTGAAGAAGCCATCATCACCTATTTTTGAATCGACATATGAGGTAAATAATGTTGATTTTTCTTTAGTTTCATATTCACATGGTGTTATTTCTGTGGGAAATGTGGAGTTACCCATTACAAAAACTTGCATGAGAATCCTTACCAAGATGGGGTATAAAGGAGGAGGACTTGGTGTTAATGGCTAAGGCATGACTCAACCTTTGGAGGTCGTGCAAAGACCTCGATTTGTAGGTTTGGGATACACTGAAGGAGATTGATCAAAGGTGTTAGAAGATTCCAAGACATTGTTGAAACTGTTGAGGTAAGAGACTGATGAGAACACTTCACCATCATCCAATGACAATGCACATTGCAGAGAAAGAGCTCATGCAAGCTCTCATCACCATAATTGCACCAGATAAAACCAATAAAGGTATAAAAAGTCTCGGTATTCTCATTTTCATTTTGATTACAAGCATATTGCTAATAATGAGCATAAATCATGGCATAAAAAAACATTTAGTTTTTGTGGTCTACATAACCATGTGATTGCTGAGTTCTGGAAAATAATGACAACACGAAAGAGGATGAGGCATGAAATGCCTTCTCCACAACATGAAAAGAAGAAGGTAAAGTATTTCTAAAGGAAGAATAATTTTTGCAGTCATTGCAACAGAAGCGGTCATTAAATAGCCACATGTTAGAGACTCCATCTAGAGCAGCGTCTTAAGGACAAGGCATCCTTGCATGAACCAGCTGAAACAATAGTTTGACAAGCGAATTCGCCACTAGAAGATAACCCATTCACTTTGATAAGTGAAAGATGGTTTTTATAGATGTGTTTGCATTTCATGGCCTTACTTTGTAAATCATGTGTTGCAACTTAAAATGTAAAAGTGGTGATGTGTTTCCCATCATTTGTTAAAGCAAAAATGATGTTTTTTCCTTATATTGATAGATGGGGTATTAATTTCCATTTTGATGTAAACTTGACCACAACATATGTGTTATAAAATCATGGCAAGTATGGGATGCTTGGGTCATAGTTGGTGATGTAATTAAGCTTGTAATTTTCAAAATATTGTACTACAGGTTTGCAGAGAATGCACGTGTCAGCTCATCTCTTATGGCTCCAAAGAACAAAGGTGAAGGAGAAGGAAGGGTGACCTGTCAGGACACTTGTGGTGCATAAAATTTACACAAAATTTGCATACTATGTTCATCATTTTGGAGGACCAAAATATCTTCAATGGGGAGGAATAGTCCAGGTGGCTCCAGACACACTCAGAGGTCAAAGAGGGCTTACAAAAGCTCAAAATTCAAAGTGGAATATTTCTCTCGAACCAAGTACAGATCGAAGTGCTCGTCGCCATGATTCTAATGTTGAGATTGCAACAATATGATGAGCTTAGTGAAAAGAGTCGCCTTCACTAAGTGGGCCCACAGGCTATTTTTGGCGCAAGTCTATTTTTAGACATGTCGATCATATTCTATGAGTTGAAGGATGCTATTTGTGATGGTTGGTCAAGTTGGAAAAATAGATGGACTTCTATTTTTAGACATATTGGGTGGAATCTATTTTTAGATTGCCAATCTAAAAATAGATATGTCGAATATTATTAGCTCTTAATAATATTTGGACTATAAACATTATCTTATTCTCTTGGAGCACTTCAGTTAAGTGCACAGATGTGGCACAGGAGCTGACAGAAGGAATTACGCTATTCCTGAGGGTTAAATGGAGCTATTGCATGGATACTTCAGTTAGAACTCATGTGACAGAGTTTGGTGGAGTTATTGAGCTAGTTTATGGAATTGTGTTAAGTTTAACTGAGTTAAACATAGTTGAGCTAGTTGTATCTAGTCTAACTGATTGATACACTAGTGAGAGTGGTGTGAATTAATTATTAATTAATTCACTAATTATTAACTCATTAATCAACTAAAGAATACATCAGTTAACTACAATGCATGGATAGTTTCAGTGGAGACCAGTGAAGAGGTAGGTGAAAGAGCAGTGTGACTATCAGTTGTGACTATAGTGTTGCATGATTTGCAACACACAGTGGTTGGAGATGCCAATGAGGATTGCGTGAGCAAGGCTGGACCAATTCAAGTTCATTCAGAGCCATTCTTCAGCAGTGATTGCGCAGTAGAGGCAGGCTAGCAGGTGGCAGAGATTGGAGCATGGGATTTGCTAGATCGGACCTGATTAGTGTGTAGCAATTGGAGATTGTACTGAGAGCTTGTGAGGAGCTTTGTATGATGATTGTTACATGATATCTATGACATATAATATACAGATAGTTGGGGGTTTTCAGCATTAAGCTTTCCCATAAAATATTGTGTTCATATGTGTGAATGTTTATGGTTTTAATGTGTGCATGCAATTGATTTTATTTCCGCAATTAATGATCAATGGTAGAAGAGATTTTGTATTGTGCATGAAGTAAAATAGTGTGTGATCAGGAGAATCTCGGATGTATAACATATCAGTTATATAAATTTCTACATGGTATCAGAGAGATATTGATCATTGGAGCAATTGCAAAACATTGAAGCAGTTGAGTTTTGTGCTGGTGGAATTTGAAATTGCTGCAGTGTTTTCTTGGTGTTGAAGTTGAGCATTGATTGAAATGTCTTTCAGAGGATTGTGATTGGAGTATGCCCTTGAGGGCAGCTCGAATTATATTTCATGGAAGGACAGGAAGGAGGTGGTGCTGGAGGATAATGGGTTGAATAAGTTCATAGATGCTGATATTCCTAAACCGGGTTCTAGCGATGCAACCGCACTTGACGCATGGCAAAATAAGGTAGCAAGGTGTCGAAGGATTCTGTTGGAAGGTGTGAAGGATCACATAGTGTCTAGCCTTCATGGTAAAGCTTCTCCATTCTTGATGTGGAAAGCTTTGACAGATTTATTTCAAAGCAAGAGCGACCAGAGGAAGTTGGCGCTCAAGGATAAACTCAGGAACATAAAAATGGAGAAAGGCGACAGTATGCCCAAGTACCTCACGAAGTTCATCCAATGCAAGGATGAGTTGGGAAGTGTGGGGGTGACTATTGATGATGAGGACTTGGTGAGCTTGGCTCTCCTTGGGCTTCTGAAGAGTTGGCATTCCTATCAGGACTTTGTCAATGGTCGGGAGAAATTGCCAGGATGGGAGCGACTTTGGTCGGATCTTGTGCAAGAGGAGATAAGGTGAAGTACCAGGGACAGATCTTCATCAAAGAACTCTGATGAAGAAAATTGCGCTTTGGCTACCAAATCAAGGAAGGGGAAGAGCAAGAAGAATGATTCTCAATCCGGTGCGAAAGGCAAGAAGCAGGACATGTCCAAGGTGAAGTGCTTTCACTGTCACCAACACGGACATTATGCCACTAATTGTCCACAGAAGAAGAAAAATAAGCAGGCTGCTGGATCTGCAGCTGGAGAGGCCTTAGCCTCATAGTTTGAGCTGGATTTTTCGCTGATCGCATGCTTGGTCTCAAGTGTGATGGGTTCAGTGTGGTTTCTTGACAGTGGTGCATCTTTTCACATGACAGGAGATCGAGATTTGTTTACTGATCTGGATGAGAAAGACCTTGGAGTGCACATCGAGATGGGCGATGATGGTAGATACAGTGCGACCGGTATCGGTACCATTTCCTTTGAGAGGGAGTCTGGTAAACCCTTCGTATTGAAGGAAGTGATGCATGTTCCAGGATTGAAGAAGAATCTTATCTCTGTGGCTATGTTGGAAGACAAGGGATATGATGTTGTCTTTAGCGAGGGAAAGGCTTTCCTGCGTAGTAAGGCAACTGGTGAAACTCGGAGGATAGGGGTTCGAGTTAAGAACCTTTATCAATTGTAGGTCAATGGCTACGCAACAATGACAGGCAAGGCAAAAGGAGTGGTGAGCCTAGATGAGGGCGAGCTATGGCACAGGAGATTGGGCCATCTTCACCATGGTGCTTTGAAAATTTTGCAGCAGATTTCTACCAGGTTCCCAAAGGTACACTTGCATAGTCAGATCAGTGCAAGGGATGTACTTTGGGAAAATTTGTGAAAGCCACCTTTCACGAGAAGGATAGTCGCGCCACGACGATCCTTGAGAGAATTCACACAGGCGTGTGTGGACCTTTCTCAGTAGCTTCGACAACAAAGCACAGGTACTATGTGATATTTGTTGATGTTTTTTCTCGGAAGTGTTGGATATTCTTCATGCAAAAGAAGAGTGAGACATGCTCAAAGTTATGTGAGTTCAAGGCACTGGTTGAGAAAGAATCAGGGAAGCAGGTGAAGGCTCTTAGGAGCGAAAATGGTGGTGAATTCATCTGTGGCGAATTCAAGGAATTTTTCAGTGCAGAAGGAATTCGAAGAGAGCTCATATCACCTCATAACCCACAGCAGAATGGGGTCGTGGAGCGAAAGAACAGAATGATCGTGGGTGTTGCATGGGAAATGTTGCATGATCAAGGCCATCCCATACACTTGTGGGCTGAGGCATGCAATACTGCGGTTTATGTGCAAAACCGTTGTCCTCATAGGATACTTGGCATGAGTACACCCGAGGAGGCGTTTTCTGGTAAGAGGCCTAATATTTCTCATTTGAGGATTTTTGGTTCACCTATTTACATTCAAGGGACGTAAGGATACCAGAAGAAGCCAGATCCGACTGCGTAGGTTGGGATATTTGTGGGGTACACTCGATAGTCCCCACAACTATCGTGTGTATTTTCCGCATGCTTCCAACTGTTGTGTGACGGATATCAAATTTCATGAGGAGAAAGCCATGAAGCGCTTGCTTGAGAGGGAGCCACACTTGCATGCGATGAGGAGCTATTAGTTCCTAAGGATGAGCCTCGTGAATGTGATCAGCACCACAAGAGGAGGTTCATGGAGTGGAAGAGACCACTCATGCAGCGCCAACAATCAGAGGGCGGAAGCGCACTACAGAAGCTGAGCGACTGGCTCAAGATGCAGAGAAGGTTGTAGGAGCACCTACATCACATCGCAGACAAAGACAGTCACCTGACTGGTATACTGGATACATGGCTCTTATCAGCAAGTGTATCGTGACAAAGCCATCCTCTTTCGAGGAAGCTGTCGAGGATCCCGCACGGGTAGATGCCATGGTGGAAGAGTATGATTCGATTGTCATAAATAGTGCATGGGAGATTGTCCCAAGGCCGGAAGGGAAATCAGTGGTGGGTTCGAGATGGATCTACAAAGTGAAGCAAGCAGCTGAAGGGAGTGTGGAGAAGTACAAGGCAAGATTTGTTTCCCGAGGCTTCTCACAGATTGAGGGGATCGATTATGAGGAGACCTTTGCACCTGTCACAAGGTATTCTTCCATACATACGATTCTTGCTCTCTCAGCACAGATGGGGTGGCACATTCATCAGATGGATGTGAAGACTGCATTCCTCAATGGAGTCATTGAGGAGGAGGTGTACATAGAGTAGCCCGAAGGTTTCGAGATCTTCAGCAGCGAGTCGCATGTGTGCAGGCTCAAGAGAGCGTTGTATGGGTTGAAACAAGCACCTCGTGCTTGGTACACACTGATAGACAGTTATTTCACCGGACTTGGATTCTCCAAGAGTGAGGTGGATCCTAACCTATACCAGATTGTGGTGGAGGGTAAGTTGCTGATCATTGTACTTTATGTAGATGATTTGATTTTGACAGGTGATGAACTGTTGATACACTCATGCAAGGCCGATCTTGCAAAGGAGTTTGAGATGAAGGACTTGGGCCTCCTTCATTATTTCCTGGGATTGGAAATTTGGCAGCGCAATGATGGATTGTTTGTGTCTCAAGGAAAGTATGCCCAGGAGATACTGGAGAATTTCAACATGCATGGCTGCAAGCCTATCGACACTCCTCTTCCTGGTGGATGGAAGAAAGAGGATGCTACATCGGCAGAGGTAGTGGATGCCACTGTTTACCGATAGTTCTTGGGGTTGCTTATGTATCTAGTCAATACACGACCTGACATATGCTATGCTGTTAACCAGCTTTCACAAGCTATGGTTAAGCCTACCAAGCTCTTTTGGAAGGCAGGCAAGCATGTATTGAGATATCTCAGAGGCACATCAGGATATGGATTATGGTACAAATAGTCGAATGAGGTGAATCTGTGTGGCTTCATGGATGCAGATTGGGCAGGAAGCCCAACGGACAGAAAGAGAACATCTGGAGGGATTTTTAGTATCGATTCAACAACAGTTTCTTGGTACAGCAGGAAGCAGAGATCCGTGTCACTCAGTTCAGCGGAGGCCGAGTATATGGTAGCGAGTTTGGCTACATGCGAGGCTATATGGATGAGGAAGATCCTGGTCGGGTTGTTCGGTTCACACTTAGATCCTACTATGATATATTGTGATAATCAGAGTTGCATCAAACTCTCGGTTAATCCAGTATTTCATGATAGATCTAAACACATTGAAATCTGGTATCATCATATCAGAGATTGTGTGCAGCGGAAGATCATGTTACTTTCATACATTCCCACGGAGGATCAGGATGCTGATATCTTGACGAAGGCGCTCACCAAGAACAAATTCGAATACCACAAAGGCAGGATAGGGGTGGCAGATAATCCTTATCTTGTTGAGAGGGAGTGTTGAGATTGCAACAAGATGATGAGCTTAGTGGAAAGAAGTCGCCTTCACTAAGTGGGCCCGCAGACTATTTTTGGCGCAAAGTCTATTTTTAGACTATGTCTATTTTTAGACATATGGATCATGTTCTATGAGTTGCAGGATGCTATTTGTGGATGGTTGGTCAAGTCGGAAAAAATAGATGGACTTCTATTTTTAGACATATTGAGCGGAATCTATTTTTAGATTGCCAGTCTAAAAATAGATATGTCGAATATTATTAGCTCTTAATAATATTTGGACTATAAACATTATCTTATTCTCTTGGAGCACTTCAGTTAAGTGCACAGATGTGGCACAGGAGCTGACAGAAGGAATTACGTTATTCCTGAGGGTTAAGTGGAGCTATTGCATGGATACTTCAGTTATAACTCATGTGACATAGTTTGGTGGAGTTATTGAAGTAGTTGATGGAGTTGTGTTCAGTTTAACTGGGTTAAACATAGTTGAGCTAGTTGTATCTAGTCTAACTGATTGATACACTAGTGAGAGTGGTGTGAATTAATTATTAATTAATTCACTAATTATTAAATCATTAATCAACTAAAGAATACATCAGTTAACTACACCGCATGGACATTTTCAGTGGAGACCAGTGAAGAGGTAGGTGAAAGAGCAGTGTGACTATCAGTTGTGACTATAGTGTTGCATGATTTGCAACACACAGTGGTTGGAGATGCCAATGAGGATTTCGTGAGCAAGGCTGGACCAATTTGAGTTCATTCAAAGCAATTCTTTAGCAGTGATTGCGCAGTAGAGGCAGGCTAGCAGGTGGCAGAGATTGGAGCATGAGATTTGCTAGATCGGATCTGATTAGTGTGTAGCAATTGGAGATTGTACTGAGAGCTTGTGAGGAGCTTTGTATGATGATTGTTACACGATATCTATGACTTATAATATATAGATAGTTGGGGGTTTTCAGCTTTAAGCTTTCCCATAAAATACTGTGTTCATATGTGTGAATTTTTATGGTTTTAATGTGTGCATGCATTTGATTTTATTTCCGCAATTAATGATCAATGGTAGAAGAGATTCCGTATTGTGCATGAATTCAAATAGTGTGTGATTAGGAGAATCTCGGATGCATAACATATCATTTATATAATTTCTGCATTTAATGGTGTGAACAACACTCCAATCTGAGCTTGTATGGAGAAGTTAGAGCTGGTCAAAGTTGCGATCAAAGTGGGAAGTGGGCCAGGTTTAAGGGTCCTACAATTTGAAAGACATAGGCATGAAACCTAGCTCCTAAGAGTGGGTGAAATTGTGGCCTCTTTACTTTTCCCAATGAACCTTATTTTCGGAAAATTTAAAAAATGTATGAGTTGTTATTAAAAAAAAAATAGTATAAAAAAGGGGGCAAGCCGTAACCCTCGCCACCCCACCGATTGTGGTAATATTAAAAAATAGTGGGATGGGGTGGAAGGCGACCATGAATCACCACCCACAAAATTCAACATTATGTAATGATATGGTGGTGGGTGGTCAAACCCATCCACCTCACGGTGACCGTCATACATATAATGGTGTTGAACGGGGCTGACGGGGCTCGAACCCACCCGACCCACGAGGGCTAGCCCCCATCGGGTGGCCCCATATATATACATACCACAAAAAACCATAACCAAACATAATATGACACCAACAATTATGTCACGTCCCATCCAATCCGCCGGCTCCACCAAACATCACCTCCAGTTGCAACGAATAACAGCCAGCCATAAAATGTTATGATGCAAACTTATAAAAATAAATCGTTTTTGAGTGGTAGGTGTGGGGTTCAACCTTGTGACTTCTACCCACCCAACATAACATGCCACCATTACACCAAGTGACACTGCCTTTCAATATCCGAAATATATTTAAACCCTCTTTCATCATTCGACCAAGCAGAGGAGTGACGAGCGGAACACAGTGGAAAAATCACATAACCAAGAGGGCGGGGAACCATGACCCAGAGGGGACGATGCTCAGAGGCAGGAGTGGAGCCATGAACTGAATAATTTACCAAGGAGGTAAAAAATCATTTTATCAGAATGATTCCAAGTTTATAGTTAAATTTCACAAAATGTCACAGGGAACGAAATGGTGAAGTCTGATTCACCATATGAGCAACAAATTTTTAGGTGCCCCGTAGTGAAGCATCTTTGAAGAATCATGGGGAATCTAAAAGATTACTGAAGGCCCATATTTTGATGGTGTCAGAAGCTGATGAATGGATAGTCGATTTTACACTACTTGACGTCAGAAATTTAGTGGTGCAGTCAGTTTTTGCAGTTGGACATTCCATTTTTTGGCCAAATTCAAAAGCGAAGGTACATGAAGCATTCATGTACGTTTTCCTTTCATTATTGATGAGATGATGTATTATTTTTGAGATCCTTGTTTGATGTTATGTTGCGAGATCATTATTTCCATATTATGTGAGGTGTAATTAGCTTGCATTTTTGTGTAATTTTGTCGAGATTCCCATGTAACTATGTTGTGGGAATAATCATTGCCCTATTGTGTGATATATTGTTAGTTTGTCATACTGAAGGAAGCCCTTCTTGAGTGAGAGTTATTGTAAGTGGAACGTCTCGTGGAGAGACAAGCCACTCTGTTTGAGGGCGTATGAACTTGTTATGACAATGCATCTTCCATGTACATCATCATCTCTTACACCATTATATTAAGCGACCTCCACTATCTTGACACCAGGCCCGGAGACGTAGCCCACACTGGGTGAAATCCATTATCAAATGTCTCATGTTATTATGTTGCTGATTGTCGTCATGTTTCCTCTTTCTTAAAGCATGCATATGTGTTCTTTTATTCTCTTTAAAAATGCAATTCTAACAACATCACTGAAGTAAAATATCATGGGTAAATCCGGTAGCTGACGAATTTGGATCAATATGGTATCAGAGCGGCCTTCTCGCTGATGTGAATTGCGAGCGTGAAAAAAAATTGAACGTGCATCAATGGAGGACGACAAAGATATATATGAGGCCATGCTCATGATGTCCAAAATGGTGGACATGTTGTATGAAGCTTATGAGAGACATGAGAAAGAAGAAGCAAAAAATAATGCTTCATCCACATCTTCCAGGAAACATTCATCACTCTCATTGTCTTCTCGTCATTCGAATGAGGAGATTAATAAGAGCCATCAAATAGATAATTATGAATTGACGAGACTTATAAGAGAAGAGAAAGAGGATAAGCAAAGATTTCAACTTCAATTGTGATCCATGGAAGAGGCATTGGAATAATTGAATCACAATGACCAAAGCATTCAAGTAGAGCATGCTGAATTAAGAAGGCTTCTACAAGAAGAGAAATAGGAGAAATAGAGACTGTAGCTTCAACTACAAGCCACGGAAGATGCCTTGGGGGAGTTGACGCACAACGAAGGCTTGAAGAAGCCGTCATCACCTGTTTCTGAATCGACATATGAGGTAAACAATGTTGATTTTTCTTTAGTTTCATCTTCACATGGTGTTATTTCTGTTGGAAATGTGGAGATACACATTGCATGAACTGGAATGAGACTCCTTACCAAGATGGGGTATAAATGAGGAGGACTTGGTGTTAATGGCCAAGGCATGACTAAGCCTTTGGAGGTTGTGCAAATACCTCGATTTGTAGGTTTGGGATACACTGAAGGAGAGTGCTCAAAGGTGTCAGAATCTTCCAAGACATTGTTGAAACCTTTGAGGAAAAATATTGATGGGAACACTTCACCATCATCCAATGACAGTGCACATTGAAGAGAAAGAGCTCAGGCAAGATCTCATGACTATAATTGCACCAAAGACAACAAAGAAAGGTATAAAAAGTCTCGATATTATAGTGTTCATTTTGATTATAAGCATGTTGCTAATAATGCACATAAATCATGGCATAAGAAAACATGTATTTTTTGTGGTCTACATAACCATGTGATTGCTGAGTGTTGTAAAATAATGGCAACATGAAAGAGGTTGAGGCATGAAATTCCTTCTCCACATCAGGAAAAGAAGAAGGTAAATGAAGTCGGGAGGAAGAAGACTTTTTGCAGTCATTGCAATAGAGGTGGTCATCAAAGAGCCGCATGTTGGAGGCTCCATATAGAGTAATGTCTTAAGGACAAGGAATCCATGCATGAACCAGTTGAAACAATTGTTCGACAAGTGAATTCACGCCAGTAAGCTAACCCATTCAATTTAATAAGTGAGAGATGGTTTTTCTAGATGTGTTATCATTTCATGGCCTTATTTTTTAAATCATGCGTTGCAACTTAAAATGTAAAAGTGACGATGTGTTTCCCATCATTTGTTAAAGCAATAATGATTTTTTTTCCTTGTATTGATAGCTAGGGTATTGATTTCTATTTTAATGTAAAATTTACCACAGAGTATGTGTTATAAACTCGTGGCAAGTATGGGATGCTTGGGTCATAGTTGGTGATGTAATTAAGCATGTAATTTGAAAATTATTGTGCTATAGGTTTGCGAAGGATGCAAGTGTCATCTCATCACTTGTGGCTCTGAAGAACAAAGGTGAAGGAGAAGGAAGGGTGAACTGTTAGGACAATTTGGTGTAGACAATGTACACATAAGTTGCAGATTATGTTCATGCTTTTTTAGGACCAAAATATCCTCAACGAGGAGCAATGATCCAAGTGGCTCCAGACACACTCAGAGATCAAAGAGGGCTTACAAAATCTAAAAATTAAAAGTGGTCAGATTTCTCTCGTACTACATCCAGATCAAAGTGCTCTTCCCCCTAATTCCAATGGTGTGAATGACACTCAAATCCAAGCTCGTATGGAGAAGTTAGTGCTGGTCAAATTTGAGGTGAAAGTGGGAAGTGGGCCAAGTTTAAGGGTCCTACAATTTGATCGACGCCGGGGTGTTAAATCTAGCTCTCGAGACTGGGCGAAATTATTGCCTCTTTAATTTTCCCAATGACCCTTATTTTCGACAAATTTAAAAATATCTAAGTTGTTTAAAAAAAAATAATAATATAAAAAGGGGGCAGGTCATAACCCCCGGCCACCTAAACCAGTCATTGTAATATTAAAAAATAGTGGGATGGGGTGTCAGGTGGCCAAATCTTGTCACCCCCAGAATTCAACATAATGTAATGATATGGTGGCAGGTGGTTAAATCTTGCACCTCACGGTGCCCACAATGCATATAATGGTGTTGAACCACACTGGTGGGGCTCGAACCTGACTGAACCATGAGCGACGGCCCCCACCGAGCGACCCCATATATATACATACCACAAAAAACATACACTACTACATTTGGCGGAAATTCCGACACTTGGTTCCGACGCTTTTGACCAAATGTCGGAAATTTCCCCAAATTTTTTCCATCCCACCCGAACCCGTCGCTATACCGACGTTTATAGAAAAGTGTCGCAATACCGACACTTAGAAAAGTGTCACAATTGCGACGTTTGGAGGAAGATGTCGCAATTGCGACACTATGGCCCAAAGCGTCGCTATTGAGACGACTCCAATCGTCGCAAGTGCGACACAATGTCTAGGTGTCGCCATTGCGACGTTTAGGTACCCGTCGCAATAGCGACGCTTTTTCCGCCGTCGGTATAATGACACTTATATGCGCGCCACATAAAAATACGAAACTTATATGCGCGCTACATAAAAATTCGAAACTTATATGCGCGCTGCATAAAAATGATTTTATTGTTTCGTATGTGTCGCAATAGCTACATTAATGTCTGATATGACGCGCGCATTCGCCCTCCTCTCTTGCAGAACAGCATTCGCCCTCAGCTCTTGTAGAATAGCATTTGCCCTCAGCATTCGCACTCAGCTCTTGCAGAACAACATTTTCCCTCAGCATTCACCCTCAGCGTTCGCCCTCAGCTCTTGCAGAATAGCATTCACCCTCAGCTCTTGTAAAATGGTAATTTCTTACTGCAGGCCCTTCCTCCTATAGTAGGGTTGACTCTATTTGGGTTTTTTTTGGTCAATTCCATTGGATTGTGTTAGGCTGTAGGGTTCTCTGTAGATGTCAAGAATCAAGATTCAATACCCTCTATTATCTTCATCACCTAATACAAGATTTAAATTTTTCCCAAAGAAACGCTTATTAATTTGGCAGCCATTATTTCTCCCTGCTTTAAAAACCCTACATTTAAATGAAAACAAGCATTGCATTTCAACTAAAAAAATATATTAGTGTTAAAATGTACATGTGTGCTACATTAACGTCTGATATCACGCGCGCATTCGCCCTCCGCTCTTGCAGAACAGCATTCGCCCTCAGCATTCGCCCGCGCCCTCGTTCTCTCTGCGTATCAAAGTTCGCCTCAACATTCGCCTCCCGAGTTTTGCATCAAAGATTTCGCCCTCGCATTCGCCCGAGCTCTTGCAGAACAACATTCGCCCCGATTCGCCCTCGCCTTCGTAACAAAGATTTGCCCCGCATTCGCCCTCGCCTCTTGCGTAACAACATTTGCCCTCAAGATTTCGCCCTCACCGTTCGCCCCTCAGTCTTGGCTGCACGCATTCGCCCTCGCCTCTACAAAAAAATGGTAAGTTCTTACCGCAGGCCCTTCCTCCTATAGTAGGGTTGACTCTATTTGGGTTTTTTTGGTCAATTCCATTGGATTGTGTTAGGCTGTAGGGTTCTCTCTAGATGTCAAGAATCAAGATTCAATACCTTCTATTATCTTCATCACCCAATACAAGATTTAAATTTTTCCCAAAGAAATGCTTATTAATTTGGCAGCCATTATTTCTCCCTGCTTTAAAAACCCTACATTTAAATGAAAACAAGCATTGCATTTCAACTACACAAATCTATTAGTGTTCAAATGTACATGTGTGCATCACTTGTGTAGGGTATTCCTTTTCCACTTTCACATTATCCAAGAATGTGTGCAGTATAGTTCATATTTTTTGTGATTTAGATTGCCTTGAAAAAGGAAAGGTAAATTATTTCCTATGGAAAAAGAAGGTTTTCCATTTTTATAGGTTGTTTGGACTTACGTGGAAAAATTTATGGTATGCCTTTCATATTATGTAGTTTAAATTTGAATTAACAGATTATTCTACATGAAAATATAATTACCTATGTGATGTCCTTCATCACTAATTAAAATTATAGGGTTTCAATTTCCTAGACTTTAACTCATCTGATGCTAAATTCTAGGTTCTCATTGGTGGATCACTCTTCCATTGATTTCCTTTCCCTCTGGATCTTGTCATACTTTAAAAGTCATCAATGATACATATATTATTTCAGGTATCCCAAAAGGCTTTATAGTAGAACATATTGTGAAGTTTTTTTGACACTTGAGGATTCTTTTTAGAACCGCAACGCGGTCTATGCTATCGAGTTATATACCAAGCAACTTGTCCTTAATAACCACACTATGAGGTAGGTTCAACCAGTTTGAACTTGTTGGGACATAGCATATGAAGTTGTGTGATGAGTCCATATCAAAGGTCTATTATGGTGACAAAAGTGAAGACACGTAATGATAGTTATTATGTTAACATTACTAGAAACATTTTCGAAATTATCCATGCTATCAAGATGTCAAAATTTCAGGCATTAGGTGTCAATACTCGTAGCTAATAGATAATAATAATAATATAAAAAAATCACAACTTTATTCTTGAAATATGATTGTTACACATTGGTAACCTAGTTCATGAGTTACTATCACCCAAAGATTGCAAAACAAACTTAAAAGATAAATTAAACCAACATGAGAATCCAACTAAGGGTTTCTCGACAAAATCATGCCATAACCTGGCATTTTGAAACCCAAATTTGAATCCATCATAAGTAATACAATGCAAACTCAGATGGATTTTCAATGCATGTTTGCATGCTACACTTATTCTCTGTCTAGATATCATTTTTAAATGGAACCATTAGTCAAGCCCACAGTCCTTTTTATGTGAAAAATTTCAGCTCTATTTGAGCTCTTTTTTGCTCCACCACCTCCATAAACCAGTGTTACACGGGGTCTCGCCCCCCCACCTAGGGGTCTACATTCCTCGCCCCCTCCCGCTCCGAGGTCTTGGGGACTTCTAGGGGATGTTTCCCTCACGCCCCCGCACACCCCCTTTCATGCCCCCTCACACCCCCCTTCACGCCCCCTCACGTCCCCTCACCGCCCCTTTTAGTTTATGGTTTCGTGTTAAAAGTTGATGTGCCACTTAGCATATTTGAGAATCCAAGTGATTCTGATTCAGATGGTGACATGGTTGATCTTGATATATTCGTGCAAAAGTTGGATGCAGAGAATAGTGGGGCATTAACTTGAGCATTTATGCTCATTTATCAGTATGATGATATCATTTGATATTCATATGTTGTGTTTTATGTTTTATGTCTCAGACATAACTTATTTGCGTTTAAGTTTTATGTTTAATACTTGAGTTGTAAACTTCAGTTTAAACTCTATTTTGAATCTTGATATAATATGTCATATGATATCTTAAACTTTATTTTCATTGTACATTGTTAGTAGTTACATTAATTATTATATAGTTACAAACTTACAAACTTACATGCATGACTGTATGATGTATGTTTTAACTTTTAACTTTTAAATTTGTTTCAATTATATGATTCATCATTCATCGATTTGTAATTTTATCATTTATGATTTATCTTTCATGATGCAAGTGTATGATGACCGTATATACATTCCTTGCAAAAATATAGTTACATTTTAAATATTAAATTTTATAATTTTTATGACCCCGGATGTCCCCCCCACGTTTCTGAAAATTGGTAGGAGCTTTTTGCATAGGTCGCCTCGCGCCTCCTCGTTCCCGCTCCCACCTCAGGACTTTGCAGGGAACATTGCTGGCAAACATATGCAAACATATATCATGATCTTGGAATTCCATTACATATGTATGTGCCAATGTTCCATAATCTGCCCCATCATCAATTTAAGAAATTTCCCCATTGAATATCAAATTATGGAGGGGGGAACTTTTGTCATGCAACATTTGGCTCAAAATCGTAGACCATCTTCGTATGAGGTGAATGATAACTATAGATATTTGAAGAAGTAGATTAGTGCCTTTTTCCTCCGCCATGGAGCTACATAATATCCATCACAAAAAATTTGTCTTTGTTCATTCTCACCTTGAAAGTTGCAAAAATCATGCCCTAATTGGAAACGACACTAAATTTGAAAGATATAATAAAAATGCAAGCTAGAAGTGCCCTATTAATACAAAGGGAAAACCTTCCTACCTAACCTAACCGAGATAAATTTTGATTGAATAGGAAACATGATATTTCCCATGGAGTTGATCCAACAACTTGTTAAATGTATGGGACTAAATCATGCATTTGATTTCCAGGGAAACATGCGCATGAAGAGAAAAAAAGTGCGTAATTAATGGAAAATCCATACATGCCACTTATAAAAACTACACCGAAAGGTCAAAAAATACTAAGGCCTTAACTTAATTTTTGAATCCAAAAAATGACAAAAAATGTAGGATTAGTGAAAACACGAGAGTGGTGTGGGTGAACAACATAATGTTGCAAAAAGGATACCTTTCCCCAAGATGCCTTTGTCACCATTGTATGAAAACATGTTTTCCTTTCCCTTTATACATGCAAGTGAAATGCATTATAGGTATGGTGTTTTCCTAATAGGGAGAAGCCTACTTAAATATATCATTTTTAGATTGAATGTTTGGGTGCCTTAATGTGCAATGACATGTTTGATCTAATTCAATGCAAGGCATATTTGAAACTCTAACTCTGTTTTCCGCTGTCTTATTAGAAATTATTTCAGTTTTCATTTTGTGTTTTCAAGTTAGATATTGTTTTCAAGTTTTTACATTTATAATTTATTGCAATGGGGCAGATCGATCGCAGCAAAGTTAAGGTGAACAACCCCGAGACAGATCATCATGAAAGAGGCCAGCGAAGAACATGTAAAAGTGCCGCATTGGTTTCATCTTTAGGTATTTTAGTTATTTACATAATTGAAATAATATTAATTTTGTTCAAATATGCGTACACCTAGCCATGGTATCGTCCGATGATTCCTCTTTTGAGGAAGAGCTTTCTTCATCCCTTATCTCCATGTTGTTGTTGCAAAAAAAGGCACGAGATGCAAGGTCGTAATTTAATGCTTTGATAGATGCGCCTCAAACACCGAAACAAAAAGAGAGGATACAACATCTTATGAGGCGCTAAATGATATCGTAATAATAAAAAGTCAAAAGGATATTTTTTTTGTTCTCGTATGAGATGAATTGTGATAGTTTGATTTTTAATTTTTACATTGACTAAACTAACAAAAAGTTCTTTTTGTATAAAATGTTTTTCCCACATTTTCATTAACTGTTGGTGGTAGTGGGACACAAGGGCAAGAGATTGCCCAACAACCCTCTCGTACACCTTCTACTCCTTTAGGTGCTAGCCAAAGAAACACACTCGCCTGCCGACACCTAGCCAATCGTTTAACGTGTTGGCAATGATGAGGTCGATATGGCCAGCCATATTATTGCGTTCGAGCTACACGTGTCGACCCACAGTGGACCATTAATGGTACGTTGTTGGTGAACGCGAGGGTGTCCTCATAAAGCATGTACAACTCCTGTAAATTTTAATATTTTAACGCTATTTCATGTAATTTTTATCTAAAACATATTTATCATGATTTTTATTTTTAAATTAATGATAATATCTTCTTTTTCTTTTTGGTTTTATTCTGTAGGAAACAATGAGTTCTACAGATTCTCGAGAGCCATGCAAGCAGGTTCTTTAGCCTGACCATACGTACAGGGTGGAATTCTGCATCCCAACTCGAAAAAGAACTTCAGATTATTCAGGAAGCCCTTTTTGGGGCCTGGGACATTTGACAGAAAAAGCGGTGGCTCGGTAGCCTAAAATATTTGAAATATACTGTGGACACCTATAGACGCAATTGCAATTTAACCCCAGATATGAGCGTCCTCTCATAGCTTCGCAGAGTGAGTGGAGAGCACTCATCCATGACTAAAAGAGAAAAGGGCAAAGAAAGAAGGAAAATGCCAACTGGACCCGCAAGGTAAATTACAACTTTAATTCAATAGCTTTAATTTTCTTTATGTCTAAAATAAAAGTGTGCTACGTCATATCTCGATTCAATCTTTTGATGCTAGGTTGCCCGACACCTCAAAGGCAACCAAAGCTAGGATTGAGAAAAAGGGCCATCACAAGCTCCCATGTGGTGGCTACTTGAAATTAGTCATAAGAATTGTAATTAAGTAGCTAAACATCTTATAATTAATTGTATCGCCTTCCAACGTTTTTGTAATCCCATTAGATATGTGATTAAAAATACACAATCATATATAATGTAGGGTGATGACTTTGAAACAATAACTACGTAGGAAGATAAAATATTGCTTTCCCGCTTTGGCTATCAAGTCAGAAGCTGAACGTCGTGTGCTTGGGGCAGTCCCAAGATCTACAATGCCCGATAAGGTAAAACATTAACCTTTCAATATTTTTGTTTTCGTCCATAAATTTAATGTCTAACAACTTTGTTTAAACTGTGAGCAACACTACCGACGAGGTAAATAACCCAACTTTTAGAGCCAGATGTAGAGGATCTTCTCGTGCAACTCGATCATCAGAGTGGGGACCAGGCCGACAATGTCGCGATCGTGAGGGCCGGGATTCGTAATTAATTTTCACTTATAATTTTTTCTAATTATACCTTGATGGTTGTCCTTATAACGTTTTTTGTTTAAATGATGAGAATGTTTCTGAGGATCTTACCACCAGAGAGGAAGACAGGCAACAAACCCCAACGGGCGACAACCGGTGCACCAAATAATCTCATTGCAATTTTTTTTATTAATATTACCGAACTAGTTCAATGATATTTAAAACCGATAATTAAAATTTAATATTATCTCGCTTTTTGGAGGCGATGCCCTGTCATCGGATGAGACCAGACATCGTGACAATGCAACTAGGTCATTGCACAACTGTGCACTGTAAATAATCTCATTGCAATTTTTTTATTAATATTACCGAACTAGTTCAATGATATTTAAAAAACCGACAATTAAAATTTAATATTATCTCGTTTTAGAAGTATGCCCCGTCACCCGGATGAGCCCGTACACTGTGGAATACGCAACTAGGTTTCGGCTAGCAAGGGTTGAAAGGAACGAAAATCAGAGCAGAAAGTACGATGATATTGATGATGTAATTAGGAGCTTTAAAAATAGGAAGAAGAAAAAGAAAATTTGACAATGTAAAATATTGTATTATTATAAGACAACGTTACCATACTTGGAACTGCTTTTTTGCGTTATATAAAAAACTCATTTATCATACTATTTTTATGTCAAGCATTAATTGCAATGTTTCCTTGCGTACTTTTTGTTGAATTGTTTTTTTATTAGTTATTGAATATTTTTTTTTATGCTCATGAAAGTAAAAAATGAAATATAGATTGGGTATTGGGAATTGAGAGTGATGTGAGGGGGGGGAGGGGCCATAAGAGCTTCCACCTTCACGTGGTTGGCCCTTGTTTTTAGTAGAGAATAATTTATTGAGCGATTTAATCTTGGAGCAAACCTCCTTGATCCAAATAGCAACAAAAGTCACCGTTGACTTATTTGCTACTCTTTCAGATCGTGAGGCTTGTTCCAAGTTCATGCGACTTTAATAAATTGTTCTTGAAACGAAGAGGAGCTTATTCGTATGTTTTGACATTTTCAACATATGTCTTTTAACATTATCATAAGAATGCATATTAGAGTAAAAATACTACATCAATTACTTGTATTTATTGTATAGATAATGATGGATTTTGATTGACTTGGCAAGGTGTGCACAAATCCTCTTGCATCATGAGCAATACAACTTGTCAACCAGGGTCATGTCCGTGATATTTTTGCTTGTGCACTTGACCAGGTTCGTAATGTCACATTTTGTAAGTTCCTTTAAGGTCCACCAATATTAAGCTTGTTCATGATTATTATCTAGGTTTTTTGTATGTGTTTTTTCATCTATTTGATTGTAAGCAATCATGCATGCTTCGTTGTTCACTATGATTTCTCCCATTACTCATCTCAAAGATGAATCCGACTTTATTGTTACATAGGTTACTTTATTGTTACTATGATTTCTCCATTTACGATTTCATAGGTTACATCATAAAGTTGTCAATCTCAAAGTTGGTGATGAGCTTTAGTTCTCCCGTATTTGGGGCTTTTTCTCGATATTTTCTCCCTCATGTCATTCCCGCATCACCTCGTTGTTTGAGCATGCACCTGTCTACCACTTGTACCAATTGGCACATGTCAATCTCTCGAGTGGTGCTACATTTCACCTATTTTCGTGAGAGTTTAGGGTTTCTCTAACATAGCTTCGTAAACCGATTCAAAGGCTCGCTGAATATTGTCACATAATACTTATGGTTTGGATTGATGAGCATGTTCGAATGGTTGGTTGATTCATAAGAACCACCCATAAATCTCCTTCCTCTAACACAATTTAAAATAAAAATTTCTTTGACAGAGACTCGAGTTTTAATACTTTGAAAACAAAATCCTATTCCCTTCAATAACTCAAAAAAAAAAACTATTACACTACTTCCCTCACCGAGGGATTACAAATTTATGATCATATAAACGCAAAGGCATAAAACCAACTCATCGTCCGTTCAAAACAAACATACTCACTCTGACACTCGTCGTGTTTTTCCCTTTCGCATCAACAGGCATACACACTTAAAAAGTTACACTCGCTTTTTCACTTTTTACACAATCGCTATGTAAGAAAATTTACGTACTGCCTATAAAAAAAACTACCAAGCTTTTTCGACATTTTTATTTTTATATGTCGGAACATATAAAACATATTATAATAAACCCTCTTTAAAAAAATAAAATTAAAACTAAATTCTATGGCCCACCTTTCATTTCGCATATGATATATATATAACATATGTATATATTAAACTATCAAAACATTAAAGAACCCTTCCGTCGACTAAAAAAGTCTAAATAGATTGAATTTCAAACCAAATTCGCGGTTCCAAAATGGGATGTCGACGTCCCGCCTAATTTTAACTCGAATTTAACCATGTGCCCTATAAAAAATTGGTCCTATTGTGTTTTCGCATTCCCTTCAATTTCATGTGATCCAATATTAATGCTCCACGTTCTTGAATTTACAAACCGTCGGGTAAATTTCTGCTTTGTTTAATTTCTCGGCTGGTGAATTGCGTTAATTCGGGCCGTTGTGTTTAAACACAATCCTGGCATGCAAATATGGTCGCGGGTCAGCTTCACAAAAAAAAACTTGGCAGGAATTTTAAATGTCAATTAAACTTCTGGATGGCATGCAAGCAACCTCCAAAAAAAATGTTGTCAGCCGTATCTCGTTCTTCGGGCCGCAGTTAGCTTGAAGTTAAAATTCAACAAAGACAGGTTTAATAAGAGGTGTAAAGGTAACTTTTTGTCGATGGTACTGGATTAAGATCATCTATTCATTTTTGTAGGGTCTTATGGTGTTTGGTTTTTTAGTTTTGGGTTGGGTTTATTGAGTCTAAGATAGTTTTTGAGTGAAAATTGCTATCGTGTATTAAAAATTTTGGTTCTTTTGTCAAAATTTATGAGCTTGTTAGGAATACACAAAATCGACAATGGTTGTATCTTAAATTTGTGGAAAATAATTTGAAATGAAACCTTTTTGTTTAGGTTGCTGGTACAGTGCAAACCCCATTCAAATTACTAAAGGCCATCGACAAGACAATAAAGGCCCTTGTTTCGAAACTCAAAATTTTGTCAAAGGAGGTAAACGCTTGCCTTTTGAGTAGGCTGGTTTTCCTTTTTGCTGATGGTTTGGTGTATCTAATTGAATTAGTTGCCTAAGGTATTTTTGGTTGCAAACTCCTTTTCATTTTTCATAGCGCATTGGCCTTGTGGAATACATTTGATTGTGTGGTCTTGTTAGATCTACAACATTTGTAGTTGTTTAGTCTTATGGCCGAGGTGCACTTTTATTATGGAAATAGTTGATGCAATATTGTCATTTAATCCCCATCGCAGGTAGCATGTTGAGAAGTTTTTTGTGAAACATTTGGTATTCAAAATGACACTTGATCCTATATGATCATGCACTTGACTTCAAAATTTATATTCAAAGTGTGCCGCATAATTCTTGCAAAATTTCAAATATTTAGGGGTTGTTTTAAACCATTATCTTTTCAAGGTATCGGATGCTGAAAATGTGAAAAAGACTTTGGTATGAAACCAATCGGTGAATAATTTCCAAGACAACAACCACTTCCAAGACATGATTTAGAAGTAGAACAACCGCTATGAAGCATAGAAAGATATCCTCGATGCATTGTCATTATTAGCTAGGGTTATTTTTGAGAAAAATAACTCCTTATTCCTAGAATAGTGATCTTCAATACAAGTAAATGCCGTAGAAGAGAGATCATCGTGTGACGCAACAAAAAACCGAAATTGGACCCCAAGGAGAGTCAATGTGTCTACAATCGCTTCCGCGCATTTTCCCTCGTGTACCCCGTTCTTTTCCTCCAACTCTCGAGTCTTAATTGACTTCTTCTTTCTTCGGGTTTATTTATCAAATTCGTAGAATTTGATAAATAAATACTATCCACAATGGTTGGACTTTAATTTATATTCCCAACTTTATATTATCTCCCAATCCTTATAACCAATGTTTATCTTTCAACACTTTGTATTTATACTCCACGTTTCTTTTTAAACAAATAACTTGTAATGAACTTTCGCTCTATATTTCACCACCCAAATTTTTACAACAATCATCGCTCCAGACTTATGCTAATTATCCGCCAATCGTTTAATTAAACAATTTCATTATACTCCTGCCCCACCTATATATATCATCAATAACCAATCAAACACTCGTATCGTACTCCGGCTATCCTCCGCACACCTTAGTTAACCTCCCGGAAAGTTCAACGTGCGACCACCGTCCGATGGCCCTTCTCCAAATCAACGACTCTCCTCGCAATTTCGCTTCGCTTCCAATGTCGGGCTTTAACGTGCGATGGCGTGGGTTAAACGGTTGTTTTCCGGGGTCACTTCGCCACGTGTCGTATTCCCTATGGAATCGCTCGCCAATAGGAAATACCGCCCACTCCGCAAAAGCTATGGCGATATGGGCAACCCGCTTTGTGATTCCGCTCGGGTTTTGGTAGAGGGATTGACCACGGTGCATGTCCGGTTCCGCTATCCTTTTGTTTGTTAACTCATGTCCAATCCTGTCGTTCCGAAAGCACAACAATTTTGTCTCTTTTATTAAGCTGATTTTAATATGTGTATTATCAAAGAAACCAACACAAATTTTATAAGAAAATTGTTCAAAAGTCGAGCTCACGGGACTTCAAACGGCAATAAACCATATTCAAAACCAAATTTTGCCCAAAAAATAGCCCACACGCCGGCCAATTTTGTGACGTGAATTTCTTATCAAATTCACCCTGAATATTTTACTTTCTGTCTGATTTCACCATGAGGCGGCCCCAAACAAAAATCCGCTCCAACTAATTTTTGCCACGTGTCCTCAATAAAAACTTGCCTCGTCTCCACAAGGGGTGGTCCACACGCGAAGGTGATGGGACATGGATATGGCGATTTCATATCATTCGTATTAACATTTAACGTCGTTCAATTAAGTTTTCACATCAAATCTACATTAATTAATTTTTAACACCGTCTAAGATCGGACCTCCACTCCTCCTCGAGCGATTCCGCAGCCCAATTTGATCCGGCCTTCGACTCTCATTATTAATGATCGTAGATTCATTATGACGGGGCGCTCCTTTATCGCACGCATGAAGCTCACAGTACAAAATGGCGTTAGCCATGGTTTTCGCATGCTTCTGCTGCTGGATTACACTGTCTGCAACCGTGACGATAAGGAGAAGTGGTCAGCGAACTTCTCGCCTAGACTCTTTGTCGTGCATATTTCCATTTCTCTCGTCTGTCATTCTGCCTTCTCCCCTCTCGCACCAAAATTTTGCTTCTTCGTCTCTTGTGCCCACTGCGCCTAAGATTGCACCCATGCCTCGCGTGCGTCATAGGATGCGTTGCCGCAGGGGGAGCACTAGAGGTCAATCCCGGCGCGCTCCCTCCAGCACCTCAACAGAGATGACTTCCGGCCAGTCCAGTGATTATTACTTAGGTCGATATCCAAATACTAGGAGTGGGCGGGGTCGGCTTGTAGCATCTGGCCACCGTATGGATTCCCCTGCTCCTGGCTTCCCCACCGCTAGTTCACCTTCTCCCACGACACGCACTGCGCAATTTTCCTTTGATTGCACTCTCAACCGCCCGCGAATCACAGCCGTAGTCACTGTGGTCTTCCGCGAGGAGGCCCAAACGGAGGAAGAATGCACCCGTCCGGCGGGTCTGAGCTCGGAAAAAGCCGGCCAGCATTCGGGCCTTCGGGAGGGGAGCCGTGGCATGCATGTGGAGGTAGCACCTAGCGATCCTGGACCTTCCGAAGGATGGTGCCGAATCGTGGAGGAACCAGCGGAGGATTAGTTTGGTTAATTTGTTTTTCTTGCTTAGCAGGCCCAGTTAATTGGGCTGCTTTTAGTTTATTTTATTGTGCTGGACCTTTAAGTAATATTTTTGAATTCTGTAAATTAAACGTTCAAGACTGGTTTCCCCGTATGAGGGCAGTCTTCTTAATTTTTTGATTTTTTGATGACAAATTTGCCATGAGTATGGCCAGGCAATGTTTTTGGCTTCGGTGTAATTTTATTCGCAATGTTAATAGATTAACTTTACTTTGAATTCTCACATGATTAGCGTTTTTCTTGATCTGTTCAAGGATTTTGGGTACTTTAATTTGTATTTGGAACAATGGACGTCGGTACTCTATCTGTTGCTTTATTGTTCTACATACTACTATTTCACTTTCTTATAGATGCCTCGGGCATATTTGAATGCTTTCTCAGATTGTCGATAATCTCCATGTGGACCGTTACTGGATTTTATATCATGTCCCTGTATGTGACATGGGGTATTTTTCTATCATTGTATGGGGTGGGACTTCCACTTTTCTGGATGGATATTTGGGTTCCAATCTTCAGATGTGAAAATATAATGACTTCATGGACTGTTTTACTTCATATAATATATTCAAAACAACGTTTTTTCTCTTGTGAAAAAAAATGATTAATGTTTATCACTCTGCCTTCAAAACTAGCGATGCTGGTCTATGTTGCTGGTTTATTGATATGGTCTGATGGTCTTTTATATTTTGGACATATCACACTCCTCACATGATTAGCGTTTTTCTCTGTTCAAGGATTTTGGGTACTTTAATTTGTATTTGGAACAATGGACGTCGGTACGTACTCTATCTGTTGCTTTACTATTCTACATACTGCTATTTCACTTTCTTATAGATGCCTTGGGCATATTTGGATGCTTTCTCGGATTGTCGATAATCTCCATGTGGACCGTTACTGGATTTTATATCAAGTCGATGTATGTGACATGGGGTATTTTTCTATCATTGTCTGGGGTGGGACTTCCACTTTTCTGGATGGATATTTGGGTTCCAATCTTAAGATGTGAAAATGTAATGACTTCATGGACTGTTTTACTTCATACAATATATTGAAAACATCGTTTTTTCTCTTGTGAAAAAAAAATGATTAATTTTTATCACTCTGCCTTCAAAACTAGCGATGCTGGTCTATGTTGCTGGTTTATTGATATGGTCGATGGTCTTTTTATATTTTGGACATATAACACTCCTCACATGATTAGCGTTTTTCTCTGTTGCAGGATTTTGGGTACTTTAATTTGTATTTGGAACAATGGACGTCGGTACTCTATCTGTTGCTTTACTATTCTACATACTGCTATTTCACTTTCTTATAGATACCTCGGGCATATTTGGATGCTTTCTCAGATTGTCGATAATCTCCATGTGGACCGTTACTGGGTTTTATATCAAGTCCCTGTATGTGACATGGGGTATTTTTTTATCACTGTCTGGGGTGGGACTTCCACTTTTCTGGATGGATATTTGGGTTCCAATCTTCAGATGTGAAAATGTAATGATTTCATGGACTGTTTTACTTCATATAATATATTTAAAACAACGTTTTTTCTCTTGTGAAAAAAAAAATGATTAATGTTTATCACTCTGCCTTCAAAACTAGCGATGCTAGTCTATGTTGCTGGTTTATTGATATGGTCTGATGGTCTTTTTATATTTTGGACATATCACACTCCTCACATGATTATGATTAGCGTTTTTCTCTGTTGCGGGGTTTTGGGTACTTTAATTTGTATTTGGAACAATGGACGTCGGTACTCTATCTGTTGCTTTACTATTCTACATACTGCTATTTCACTTTCATGGACTGTTTTACTTCACTGTTGTAGGGTTTTGGGTACTTTAATTTGTATTTGGAACAATGGACGTCGTTACTCTATCTGTTGCTTTACTATTCTACATACTGCTATTTCACTTTCATGGACTGTTTTACTTCACTGTTGTAGGGTTTTGGGTACTTTAATTTGTATTTGGAACAATGGACGTCGGTACTCTATCTTTTGCTTTACTATTCTACATACTGCTATTTCACTTTCATGGACTGTTTTACTTCATATAATATCTTCACTTTCATGGACTGTTTTACTTCACTGTTGTAGGGTTTTGGGTACTTTAATTTGTATTTGGAACAATGGACGTCGGTACTCTATCCGTTGCTTTACTATTCTACATACTGCTATTTCACTTTCATGGACTGTTTTACTTCATATAATATCTTCAAAACAACGTTTCTCGTCTTTTAAAATTTTAATTTTTTTTTTTTTAAATTGAACCCTCCGTCGGTCTACCGACGCCTTGTAGACATCGGAACTGCGACAACCCAGAAACGTCGGAAGAAAGACAGTATGAAAACGTCGGAAGAGCGACGTTCCAAAAGTCGGAAGAAAGACAGTATGAAAACGTCGGAAGAGCGACGTTCCAAACGTCGGACCACATATCGTCGGAATTACGACATCTTCCAGATGTCGGAAGAGTGACGTCCAAAACGTCGCACCACGTTTAGTCGGAATTGCGACAGTTTACAAGCGTCGGAAGAGCGACGCCAAAACGTCGGACCACGTTTAGTCGGAAGAGCGACGGTTTATAAGCGTCGGAAGAGCGACGTCCAAAATGTCGAACCACGCTACGTCGGAATTGCGACGGTTTATAAGTGTCGGAAGAGCGACGTTCCAAACGTCGAACCACATTTCACCGGAAGTGCGACAGTTTACAAACGTCGGAGGCGCGACGGTTTGTGAGACGTCGGAAGAGTGACGCTTGTTCGGAACGACGGAAGAAGTGTCGATAGTGCGACACTTTTTACTTGCGTCGGAACGGCGACGGCATGACAAACCACGGTTTGTCCGCCCCCGAAATGTCGCTCTTGCGACGACTATGTGTCGGAATAGCGATGAATTGGCCGTCGGAATTTCCGCCAAATTCTCTAGTGTTAGCTCTTAATAATATTTGGACTATAAACATTATCTTATTCTCTTGGAGTACTTCAGTTAAGTGCACAGATGTGGCACAGGAGATGACAGAAGGAATCACGCTATTCCTGAGGGTTAAGTGGAGCCATTGCATGGATACTTCAGTTAGAACTCATGTGACAGAGTTTGGTGGACTTGATTGAGGAGTTAATGGAGTTGTGTTCAGTTTAACTAATCTAAACATAGTTGAGCTAGTTGTATTTAGTCTAACTGATTAATACACTAGTGATGAGTGGTGTGAATTAATTATTAATTAATTCACTAATTATAAAATCATTAA